>JAAMXP010000491.1:0-52782 GCA_019693395.1 Ettlia oleoabundans
CTTCATCAGCCCCCACCCCCACTCCCCACCCACCCCCACACGCAAACCATCACCACTCTGGGGTGCACCCACCGCACCTGTGCCATAGGATCAGCTGCCTCCAGCAGCAGCCGATGTCGGCGTTCAGTGGTGACGCGGGCACGGGAAGCCAGCGCATCAATTGCCGAGTAGATGTTGGGCGCTTCATAGGCCGCTTCAAGCCCGCCTTCAGCAGTCACCTGCAACATCGGGGCACAAGGTAGCAGCTGGTTGTTCGGCTGGGTGGGTAGCTAGCGTGGGAGGCTGAGAGGGTGGGTCAGATTATGCAGTTGCGAGCGATATTGGGCGGCAGTGTGCTGCCCAGAAAACAACCGGCACATCGCGAAGATTTGCCATGCAGTAGGCAGGCTGCAGCAAGCGTCAGGCTCCACCCTCTCAGCCACGCACCCACATACCACAATGCGCAGACAGGGGCTGGCCAGGCACGATTGACCCACCTGTGCTGCATGTGCTGCCAGGCGTTGGGCTTCTGCCACCCACAGGGCAGTGGCTGCAGGGCCCGACACCAGGGTGAACTTTGAGAAGCGGTTGCAAGCCGTACCGCTGCCAAGCGGAGCCTCTGATGGAGGTGAGGGACATGCATCAGCACCACCTCCTGCCGCTGCTCCTGCCACTCCCACTATCCCATCCCCAACAGGTCTGATGCCACCACCCCTTCTGCCGCTGTGAGTGCTGCTGGCAGACCACACGTGCTTGACGGAGGTGCCAGGCGTGCCGCCCGATGCCCCTGGTCCTGCCGGCTGCTGCGGCTGTCCTGAGGTGCCAGTCTGACGGGGGCTTGCTGCCGCTGCTCCAGCATCACCAGGAGTGTTTGCTGCTCCTAATAACCCCAATTCCTCTGCGCCCATGCCTGGGTTTGAGCTTTGAGTAGGGCTCCCCATAGGGGCCCACACGGGCTCTGGATTGATGCTGTCCTTGGAACGGCGCAGCAGCTGGAAAGTAGCCACCTGCCCCACAGCTGGCGCGGCCGCTCGGTGCACCTGGACCAAGCGCAGCTCACGGGCGGCAATCTGCGGGGCAGGCGGGTGCCAGGTGGGCGGGCGGCGAGTGCCAGGTGGCAGGTGGAACAGGAAAAAGTGCGTGGTTGCATGTGGGTCAGACAGGCAAGGGCCCCATTGATGACAGTAACAGGCAAGAGCTGTTGAGTAGTTTTTGGATGTATGTAGTAGTTGAATAGTAAAGAAGTCAGGACGGGGTGCAGCACGCTGCCGCGATCCTCTGGCTGGCTGGCTGGCTGGCTGGCTGGCTGGCTGGCTGGCTGGCTGGCTGGGCAGCCTGGCAGGCTCGATGCCTGCCCAGCTCAAGCCAGCATGCATAGCAGCTCAGCACCGCTCCCCATCGCACGCCCCCGGCTTGCCTGCGTGTAGCACAGCGGGCAGGGCGCGCTCTTGCGCAGCTCTGGGCCCCCGTGTGCCACCAGGTGGCCTATGATTGCGGGGAAGGAGAAAACGTGGCCGCAGGGGGTGATCTGGGGGCAGAAGGGGCGGTCGTCCAGCGTGATAGGGCAGCGCACCGGCGCTGAGCTCAGCATTTCCACCTGCATGCGGGTTGATGGGACAGGGCACGGGGAGCAAGGGATCGAGGTGAGAAACACAATTCGCTTCATGACGAACCAGAGCAGCTGTATGTCATCAGTGGTTAATTACGGAAATGGCCAAGGGAGGAGCGAGGGAGCAAGCAGGCAGATGGGGAGGGGGGAGATCAGCCGCAGGTTACAACCCACCATCACAAACTGGCCACCTGCTTCACCGGGGTTCAGAGCCAAAGCAACAACAGCCAGCCCTGACAAACAAGAAACCTGGCTCTACCATGGCGCACTCACCTGCACCACATCCTCCCACTCCAGCATTCGATCCGGGTCGGATTCAAACCGCCGCGCATCCACGGCGTCGGACACAAGGAAGCGGAAGTTGGCCTGCAGTGGCGATTGATGGCAGGCCAGAAGAGTAGGATGTGAGGGGGAAGATTACAACAATGTGCGAGGAGGAGGCGGGCGAGGGATGAGAGCTTCAGAACAAACATGAGCAAGGGGAGGAAGAGGGCGGACCTTTCAGCATGGCAGATGCTGGTGCTTGCAGAGCTATGCGGCAGTGTGGTGCATTCCCTCAACACCATGCACACCAATAAAGGCAGGAGGCAGCCAGCCAGCAAGCAAGCACCTGCAAGAATTTGTTGCGATCGTAAGGCTGTGGCTTGGGGGCGGGACGACGTGGCGGACCGGTGCGCCCGCTGTTGCCCCTGCTGCCTCGTCCGCCGGCTCCTCCCTGTCGCTCGCTGTCCCGCCTCGTCTGGAACTTGAGCAGGTGGTTGGCTGTGATCCCCCGCCTGCCTGGGCTGGTCCCAAACGAGACCTCTCCCGGATGGTGTAGCCCGCTATGGTGCCGGGCGCCGCCACCATGTCCCTCGCTGCCATCGTAAGACCGTCCACCTCCGTAGCTGCCCTGCCCAGAGGTTCCCTGATGCTGCTGCTGCTGGTGCTGCCTGTGAGATGCCACATGGCTGCCACTGTCTTGAAGCTCCCGAGAAAGGCTGCCTCGGCCCCTGCCCCGCCCGCCACCTCCGCGACCGCCGGTTGCAGGCTTGCCATGCCCTGCTGCTACAACCCCAGCTGGACTACTGCTTGCTGCACTCGTTGTGCCTGCAGGTGCAAGCCAACCAGCAAGCAGCGCGTCCAAGGCTCACTCATTCAGTGCTGTGGAAGCGAGCAGGCAACAGCAGGCAAGTGAATGGCTGCGGCGCAAATATCACCCTCGGATGCCTTGCTGTGCCAAGTGATCACAAAGGTGTACAGCTGGGTAGATGATGCGATCAGAGAGCCTCAGAAGAAATGCAGCTAGCACACACCTGCCGCGTGGGCGGGTGTGAAGCTTGTGGCGGCGGCGGATAGCGAAGCCCTGTTGCTGTTGCTGCTGCTGCCTGCTCCATGTTGCCTGCTTTGATTGGCCTGCGCACTGCGCTTTTGAAACTCTGTTGTGTTTGGGCTCTCTTTGGGCTCACTGCTCATACAGCTGCAGGGGCGCTTGAGGGCTCCTGCAGCTTGGTAGGAGTACCAGGCTGCGAGTAGGGACGGCCAAAGACTGAGACCGCCGAAAGCCACAAGGAAGAGGAGCGGGTCGGAGTTGCGATTAGAACGAGCTGCTACCTGTGTTGCAAGGAGAGCTAAGAGTTCTCAACTTTGATTTGAGATTGGTGTGCCGCCCGAAGATTGGCGCAGGAACGATGATGAGCTGGCCAGGGCAGCTTTGTCTGCAAGAACGAGCGGCATCCAACCCGCTGAACTGCAAGATCGCATTACCGCATCTCATCACGCACCCAATTGGCCGGCAGTTGCCAATTTTGATGCCACCAGTGGTGCCTGAGCGAGCCCTTGACGCAGCATCGCTCTGATCCCTTTGCCACAGTATTGCGTGGATGCTAGCTTCCTCTCGCTTGTGACCAAGCACCTACCCCAGTACACGAGCAACGGGCAGGCAGCTGTAGCAACAGAGATGACTGTGTTTCAAGCCCGCCTGACGGCTGCCTTGATGCTTATGGCAGTGGCTGCGCTCTTGGCGCCATGGAGCGTGCAGGGCTACGAGTTTGACATGGTGGGTTGGTTGGACACCTGCCGCTCGGTTGTGCTGCCCTCCAGCAAAAGTGGTTGTGGCACTTGCGCCACCAGCAACAATCTATCTTGACCCTTCTTCTTCACTTGTTGCACAAAGTTCTGGATACTTGCAAGGACATGCGCTTCGAGGCAGTCTTGTGGAAATGCCATGTTCAACCGCCCACTTTCCGCCGTGCTGGCTTGGCCGCTATGCTATACGGGTGCATGATGTCCGGCAGGTTTTTCAAACCAAGTGCATCATGGAGGATGTGGGAGAGCACGAGGAGGTGCAGGGCAGCTTCAAGGCCTTTCAGCGGGATCGTCCGGACCAGGCAGTGACCATAGATGCGCGGGCAAGTGGCGGCTGCGTGTGCCAAACTGCGTCGACATGACCCAGCACCCATAAGCGTGCAGCTGCATGAATGCATGGCTGGGAGCAGAGGTTGTGTGTGGATTGCATGGCACTGGCGGGTCTGCAACACGTACGCTGCAACAAATACTACAGCACATACGCTGGGCCACAAGCCGCTGAGCAGGCACACAGCCGACCCGCGGATTGCGTTACCACTGTCAGGCTTATTGTGGTGCTGCAGGAGCCCTGCACCCAACTTTCCCACCTTCCCTGCTGGCTCCTTCCCTTGTTGCAGTTTGAGGACCCGCAGGGGCAGCTTGTGTTTGAGCGGCAGGGTGCATCATCCGCCGACTTCAAGTTTGTGACAAATGGCGAGGGGGAGTACAAGCTCTGCTTCACGGCAAAAGGTGGGGCTGCAGGCCAACCCAGCGGCGTACAAGTTGCGTAGTCAGGCGGCACGTCTTTGGTGTTTGCCGTTATATGCCATTGAGTTTGCGAATGAAAACTTGCACTGTCAGCATCAGTTGATGATCGTGTGCGCTGTTCTTCTGCTGTTTTGAGCCGTTTCATTCACAGTTTCCCGTGTCTTCCAGCTAGCGCCACAAACTGCCATCCCACCTTTCCGCCCTGCTCCTCCACGCCGCAGACTACCACACAGCGCAGGGCACACGCATTCGCATGAAATGGAGCTCGGGTGTGGAGGCGCACGATTGGCAGGCGGTGGCCAAGAAGGACAACCTGAATGTCATTCAGGTGGGCTTGTCTGGGTGTTTGGGGGGGTGCAAGTGGTGTACAAATGTGGTGCACCGCGCTTGAGATAAAGCTGGGTGGGGTTAGCTTGGTGGCTAGAGGACATGGACCAGCTCATGGCTGGCCAAGTGTTGGGCCAAGGTTGGTTGGGGCCCTGGTACCGTAATGCTCAATGTGGGCAAGTGGAATGTGGTAACAGACGATTGCAGCATACTCTGCTAACCCAACGGCTGCCGCAATGCTCGCGTATCGCAGGCCTGCTATGTCTCCCATACTCTAGCCGGCCTGATCCTGCCGGGCGTATGCTGCTGCTGCTACTGGTATGCTCACTTGTCCTCTTGTGTCCAACGTCCTTTTCTGGCCTTGGCCCTGCCCATAGGTCGAGATGCGGCGGCTGGAGCAGGTAGTGCACACAATCCATCTGGAGCTGCAGAACATCCGGAGAAAGGAGGAGAACTTGCGCAACCTGAATGGTGAGGTGCCGCTTTGCTCCTTACAAGGCTCTTACTCCCTGTCGCGCAGCGCTCGGTTGGCCCAGCAAAAGCGTGGGCCAACGCTCTGCTGCAAGCCACTGTCCACACGCCAGTAGCAGCCGTGCTTGTTGAATAGCGCACAGCTTATGCTTGCTCAACAGCTTGATGCAGCTGCCTTCCTGCCTAGCTGCGGGTGCTTCTTTGAGGAATGCATACCAATAAACTTCCTAATCCATACACTCGCATGGCCCCCGCCCTTCATCCCCTCAGAGGCAACCAACATGCGCGTGGCTTGGTTCAACATCTCGGCGGCTCTCATATGCATCGGTCTGGCGGTTTGGCAGCTGTGGTACCTTAACAAGGTGGGTTGCTGCCTGCAAACCAGTCGGTCAGGCGCCGTTCAGCAAGCTTGGTTGCTGCTGTTTCACTATGCAGCGAAGGACTGCAAGTCGTCATCGGTACGTTCCCTGTTTGCTCTGTTCCGCAGTTTTTCAAACGGAAGAAGGTACTCTGAGCTGACGACAAGTTCTGGAGCACGTTTCTAACAGCTGCATCCCACCGCCGACGTGGCCACAGCAGCTCTTTGCCCTGGGTGCATCCCTTAGCTCTCACTGTGTGATCCTGACTGCTCTGTGATTGACGCTTTGCACGACCAACATGCATAGTTTAGGGCAGCTGTGATGCAGTGGGATGGACAGGATTTCAGCAGTTCATAGACTGATGCATCGCGGCAACTTCACGAGATTAAAGAATCAAGAGCAGCGCATACAAGAGATGCTCAGTGCCAGAATCTTGTTGAAGCTGGGGTTGCAAAGGATGTGACCCGGCGGCAGCACTGTTATAGTCTTGGCCCATAGTTCCTTTAGTTAAGCAGCAGCAGCACACTGTTAACTCGGGTGCAGTGTGGCGGCATCCCTGGGCTCACATTTAGACAATGACTGGCTTTTTTAGGTTTGTGAATTCTTCATTGCACAAACAGCTAATAAATGCCAATGCTGTACCACGGCAGATATGGAGGTTTGGGCAGGCACAGGCGATGCTAGGCAGCATTATGATAAGGCAGCAAGGAAGAAGTTGTAGATTGGACGAGCAGGTGGAGGATTCAAGACAAGCCCAGTGCAAGTATGTGGTGCAAAATGGGAGACGGAAGGAAAACTCGAAGGCGTGACTGGTTACGGGCCAGCGCCAGCGCGAAAGGTGCGCAGTCGCAGGGGCCAGGGGCCAGGTGCTGAACCAGGAGGCGCACCTGTGTTGATGAATGTGACAGCGCGGCCGGTAGCGCTCTGCTCAAGCCAGCGCTGGCAAATGACACAAGAGTCCACCCGTAGTTTGTCAATGGTAGGCGGGCCAGCACACAGTCAGCAATGAGAGTGGCAGCCAAAGCTGGAATGCACTGTGCTGCCCTGGTTATGGATGCTAGAGCTGAAGCTGCTGGGGTTGCGCGTGCGAGGACACTTGCCATAGCCAAGCCTATGCTGTTGCCTGCATCCTGGTCCAGACGCAACAAGCAAGCATCCAGCGGCGTGTGGCCGTTATCGTCAACAACTGTGCAGGTGCCAAATGCAACTTGCAGCAGCAGCTAAAGTGGTCCTGGGTGTAGTCTAGCAGTTGCTAGGTGCAGTGGTGTTGCGCCGTTACTGGTGATGGACGCTGCTGTAGCTGGTGCTGCCTCCAGCAGAAGCCTAACTGCTTCCGTGTGCCCGTGGTATGCAGCAACATGTAGGGGAGTCCACATCGCCTCAGTCAGGGCAGTCGCAATGGCAGGTGCTGCGGTAAGCAGCACCGGCACAGCCTCTGCAAGGCCCTCCGCTGCTGCGCAATGAAGTGGTGTCCACCCCTCATCATCACTGAATGCTGCAGCCGTAGGCACTGCTGAGACGACTGCCTGAATGACAGCCACGTTTTGCCTGCAGATTGCTGCCAGCAGTGGGGTGCAACCATAGTCATCAAAGGTTTTGCTGTATCCGGTGAAGCTGGCAGCAACGCCTCGGCCACGGCTACGTGCCCGCCGTAGCAGGCAAGATGGAGCGCCAGACGCCCCTCCCCATCAGCCACAGTGGGCAAGGAGTTGGGGCCAAATCCCAGCAGCTGCCGCACCACCCCTGCCTCTCCAGCTGCAGCTGCCAAATGAAGAGCGGTGTGTCTGGTGTTGTCAGTGGCCAGCAATGCCTCCGGATGGTTGGCGATGGCTGTGAGTAGCAGCTGCACCTCCAGAGACATCCCTTGGGCTGCAGCCATGTGCAGGGCTGTTTGGGCGTCGTTTTCGTCGGCAACAAAGACTGCCTCCACTGGTGCTTCTTTCAGCAGCAACTGCACGCATTCTGTGAGCCCACTTTGGATTGCTTCATGCAACGGAGGGTAACCCTTGCCATTAGGTACTGATACTGCCTCTGGCACAGCTGCGACAATTTAGCTCACAGCCTCCAGTTGTTCCATAACTATTGCAACATGCAGCGCTGTCTGGCCTGTGACATCACGGTCCTGAGGGTCACAGGCGCCAAGCAGAAGCGGCAGAATGGCATGGTGGCCGTGCCGTACAGCCCAATGTAGCGGACTGTCGTGCTCAAGTGCTGCAGCTGCTTCAAAGTGACCAGTCACCAATAGCTGCACTGCCTCCAAACTGCTCTGCTGGGCTGCTAGGAACAGCGGCGTTGCACCGCCGCTGGTCTCCATTATTCCTGCTGTGGGAGCTGCCTGCAGCAGCACCTGCATCACATCCAAGTTATCTTCCATTGTTGCCACAAGAAGTGGAGTGCAGCTCTCCACTTTGTTGTACCAGGCAGGATGGAAGGCTGTTTGCGGGGCCACATCGAGTATCAGCTGTGCAATGCCAGGGTGGCCACATGCCGCGGCACTGTGCAGCGGTGCTGCACCAGAAAGGCTGACAAGGTCCGTTGCACCCGGTGCTGCCTCGATTAGCAGCTCAGCTGGTCCTAAATGACCACCAGCAGCTGCAGCGTGCAGAGGCGTGCTGCCACTGCCATCCTGGGCCATGGCTGTAAGAGGTGCTTCATGTAGCAGCAGCTGCATCACCTCTGTGCCCCCTGCTGCTGCTACAAGGTGCAGAGGGGTAGCATTGTCAGCATCCCTGGCGTAAGCTGCACCAGGTACTGCTGCCAGCAATAGCTGCACGGCTTTGGGGTCGCCATACTGTGCGGCATGGTGCAGTGGCGTATAAAGCTGCGAGTCCACTGTTGAAGCGCTGCTGGGTGCTGCAGCCAGAAGCATTGGCATCAGGCTCGTGCGGCCCATGGCTGCTGCTGAATGGAGTGGGATACACCCCATGCTGTCTGCAGCGCTGACCAGATCTGGGGCTGCAGCCAGCACGAGCTCTGCAATCCCTGCACTGTCATGCTCTGCTGCTGCATGCAGCAGGCTGCGACCCTGCTCTCATCCTTGACACGGGCTGCACTGGCTGCAAAAGAAGCAGCAGCTGGGTGCAGCAGCTGTAGCCCAGGTAGGCAGCTGCGCACAGCAATTGTTCATCAGATGCCACGATATACTGCGCCTGTAGCGTTCCTGCAAAACAAGAACAGGCTTGGCTAGCAAACTTAACAACACGTGGCACATATGGCCTATTGCATAGCCATCCAGTACCCACCTACTAGCAAGCTACACCCCAACCCTTGCAGGCTTGACGCGGGCAGCACCCAACAATGTGTCAACTTGCACTCACCCAGCACACGACCACAGTGGCTCAGCTATTTCACCAGCTGCTCAATACTGGTGCCCTCGAGGAAGGTGGTGCCTCCAACGTCAAAGGAGAGCCGCAGTCTGCAGCCAAAGGTTGGCGTTTGCAGTGCGTGGATCATTGCAGGTTTGACGAAAGTGGTTCAGGACTGCGCATGCTCTGGCGTACCTGGGCAGCATTGCCACCAGCTCTGCCAGTGGTCCCTTTTTGTTACGTAGGTCAAGGTGGCCAATGCTGTGAAGACCATCATACGCCACTTTGACTGTAGCCAACAAGCAGGCAGCAAGGCAGAGGGCACAGTGGGGGTATGAACTCAACCCATCGCATGCAGTGAAGATCGCTGCAGCAAGCTCATCCGCTGCCACAATAAGTCTTCTGGCAGTTGTTTCATGCCAAAGTGGCTACGGGTGCAGGCCACAACCGTCGGCGGCAGCTGGGTGCAAGCCGTGCCTGTCTGACAGGCTTGCAAACACTCCTCACGTGTCAGCACATTCATCACCAATTCAATTTGATCTTGCGATTACAACGGCGACACCTTGTGACTCCTTTTGTGCACAAACACAGCCTTCTGCAGCAAAAGAAGTGGCCGGCAAAGGCGGTTGACGGCGGGAGCGGCACAAACTCTCGATTCTAGCCCAGGCGTTGTTCGTGCACGGCGCGCACTGCAAGTGGGTGACCTCACCATGCGGGTAGGCGCCTTAAAGGCCGCCGCGCGACTTTTGTTGGTCGCAGCCATCGATAAAAACGAAGCGTGGCGCTCTTTCAACGGGTTGTCACTCAAACGTGATGATCTACTAATGAACAGCAGATATTGGGCTTGCAAGTGAAGGGGAGTGCCTCCACTGAGGCGGCGTGCATGTGCGCATGTACACAACACCCTGTTCGTGCCAGCATCACTTGACTATGCCCTCGTTGGCGGTTTTGCCAGCCAGCCCATGCAGATTGGCTGGCAATGGAGTACAGCCAGCTGCTGGGCTTATACCTCTGGTGATTGGAGGCAAAGTTGCATGAGAATATCCCACTCTCAACATTAGGGTGAACCCTACTAGATCAATCTTATGAGTGCACTGCATGAAGCGGCAGCCTTATGAAGTAAACAGGAATGGGCTGCTCGGCATGTGGGTGCTGGTCAGGCTGTACTAAAGCTCGGGCCCAGCACTAGGCTTGTCTACCCCTTGCGCTGCAAGTACAAGGTGCTGCAAGGCGGCAGGGACATAGTCTGGGCACTGCCTGTCCCAGAACATGGGGCTCATTGCGGTCCCTGCCGATCCGTCCTCTTAGCTCTCAAAGATCACAGGCTGCAGTACGGGAATTACAAGCAGACAGACATACAAGGTAGGGGAGGGCTGACACCTGACTGCATTGTTTACCAGGCAACAGGGACAGCAGCATCGCCCGGCAGCATCAGAGACATCAGGGCCACACCAAAGGGGGCAGAGTGGTATACGAAAGTATCACAAACTCGACCCCAGCAGTGGCAGGCCACAGCAAACGCAGCAATGACTCATTGTGGCCGCCAAGTAGCCGAGACTGTCCTTTGCGCAAGGTCATGCAGCACGTCCAACCCTCCCCCCCCCCTCTACCCGCCGCACCTTGAATGGCGAGTTGTCAATAACCACCAGCACCTGGAGGTCCTCTTGCCCTGGATTGCGCACTTGGTGGCGTGCATCGGGCAGGAGGGCAAAGGTGCCGTTGGTGGGTGCTGATGCCTCAACCACCTTTCCAGACTGCAGGCAAACAAAAGCGCTTAAGGGTGGACAGGCTCAGACGGCACAGCCAACCGAACAGCCCAACGGGGAGCCAGGCAGACAGCCAGCTGCTTACGATCTGAATGGCGCAAAATATGCAATGCACCTTAGTCGTACCCATCCACCATCCGCTTCGCTAAGCCCAACTTGCCTTGTCTCTAATAAAAACTGCTGCCTCTCCTTGCAGCACCACAAACACCTCGTGGCAGTTGTGGGCATGGATTGGGGTGCCAGACCCGGGGGCAAAGGTCTCCAGCCACACCTCAAAGCCGTGCATGCCGTGCTGACGGTGCCCTGCACTGGCGGCATTGTCCGTCGGCTATTGGCAGCACTGCGAGGACGCATGCAATAGGAAGCCCAGCCGGCCTTGGGCTCACCATGAACGGTAATGTGCTCAAGCCCAGGGATGGGGTGTTTCCCTGGCTGCAGCTCGTCAATTCGGTAAACAGGGCTCAAAGGGTAGCCTGCATGGCTACATAGGCGGGCACGTGACCGGATGTGGGTTGCAGCTCAGCACCTCCTGCCAGTCCCACTACATATGTGTGGCAAGGAGGAAGTCCGGCAGAGTCTGGCGACAAGCGAGAATCAAGCAGCACCAGGGATGGTTGCAACAACAGGATTGGCGCCTGATCACCTTTGTAGATATCTGCGCACTTGGAAGGGCTGCCGACCAGCAGGGTATCGATCTTGCTAAACAGATCGCTCTGGTGTACCCTGCGGCGGGTACCCACGGCCACACCCAAAGCAAAAGACAGGATCGCGATGATGGCGGATCGCATGGCTATCAGGTATAAGCGGAGGAAGCTGAGAGGGTATGTCAGCAGAGGTTGAATGCTCAGCACTGATTGATGCAGCACGTTTGAGCAGGTCCTCTCATGCCGCGCATGCAAGCGCTCCGTGTCAGGAAACAGGGGCAACTACACTGCATTGAGAGAGGCCATCCAGGGTTGAGCTGGTGCCAGCAAGGCCCAAGAGACTCCCTTTAGCATTAAGAAAACCTTCTGTGATTACATACTGTTATGGATGGTGCAATCGCTTCTGCAACTCTCTGTTCAGGCGTTGGGTCGGCTGCTGTGTTGGGGCAGCGCGCGTGTCGATTTGCTGGACATTCCCGAGCTGGAACTGGTGTTGGATGTATGGGCAGCTTGGCAGGAAAGCTTGGCAATCGCGGTTCCTGCCGCTGGCGGAGCCAACGTTGGGCAGCAGCCGCCGCCTCCGTCGCTTGCTCGGCAGTGCCATGTGAGTCTGCGCCTTTTTACATTCCTGACTGACTGAATGGCTGACTGACTGACTGACTGTTACACCCCTGTACTCGAGCAAACATCCATAAGTTGGAAAGCTGGCCGAAGGGCCTTGACCGAAGGGGCCCAGCTGTGGTGCCCAGCTGGGAAGAGTTGGAATATAGGAGTGGTGTGAGAGACACGGCACCAGAGACGGGGAGAGAGATGGGGAATAGCAGGATATGGCGAGATGAAGGGTGGGGATGAGGTTTGGGGGTAGAGCATAGAGGGAGATATTGGCAGTTGAGGGGTGTAACGATGAGGTGAGCACGCCAGGGTCTATGTGTCCCTGACAGGAAGCCAAAACCCTCCGAAAAACTTCCCAACTCCGGCCGGAACCATGCTTATTATTTTTTCCATTTTTTGAGTTCCAGGTATTGTTGCTACACGTAAGAGAGCCATATCAGATGTGCTGTGGCCTTCTCTGTCCCTGAAAATCCAAGGCTAGTCATGCTTGCTACCCCCCGTTCAGGTGCTCGCCACCTTTGCCGTCAGCTTTTGGCGCCCCCAGCTGCTACGCATAACCTATCCTGGGGCCATCTCCCCTGGGCTGCTTAGTATCTCATTAATATCACAGCAGCTGCTGCATCTAGAGCTTTTCGCTCCAATGCTGCGGCGGCTGGACGACGTGGCAGGCGCCTGCCAGCAACTGCGCTGCTTGAGCCTACGAAGGTGCTCAGGGTTGGGCGATGCCAGCATGGAGGTACTGGGGCAGCACCTTGTCGGGCTGAAGGCACTAGATTTAGGAGGATTGGCAGCACTGACAGATGCAGCATGCTACCACATAGCCAAGTTGCCGGCCCTGACCGCATTGAACCTTAGCGGCACCATTGTGGGGGATAAGGGCCTCGAGTTGCTCACGTATGGTCACAAAGTGCGTGCCTGGCAGCGGGCGGAGGGCTTGATGGGCCTGCCACCTGAGGCAGCCGCCTGGCCGCCAATGCCCTTAGAGCATTTACAACTAGCTGGGACGCGTGTCGGAGCGATGGGGGTAGCAGAGCTGGCGCATTTGCCGCATCTCAGGTGGGCAGTGTTCTTGCTGCCGAACATTGGTGTGCTGCTGAGTGCGCTTTGCAGTCTGCGTTGAAGTGACCCGAAGGCTTGGGCGGTGTGTTGTGATCTCTTAATGGCAGGACTGGTCTTTTTCTCCTCACATGCTTCGCAGGTTTCTTGACATGCGGCACACCGGCATTTGCCGCTCTGCGCTGGCACCACTCCAAAGACGCTTCGCACTTCAGTTTGTGCAAGCAGCGGTGAGCGGCGATTGCCATGCACGGGTGCTGGCCTGCTGGATGCATGTGTTGGAACCATCAGCAACTGCTTGCAGTCCTTCTAGTGCTGTACAGGCGGTTGCAGCTCTGGTCTTCCCTGTTCCCATCGGCCCCTTCCCATCCTATCCAGCTGCCTTCCAATATCTACCTGCAGGTGTTGACCAGCAGCAACTCCGTGGCGGCTGCAGTAGTCAACGACGATGCAGTGCTGTGCCGTTGCGGTGGCCGTGCTGGTGGCAGCAGCCGGCCAGGTGGGTGGAATGTAAGGCCTAGCTACTGCTGCATTTTGACCCTAGCATGCGCTGTCTGCCTCCTGTTTTTTCCTGGTGACGGCCATTTTACATGTTATACCTGCTTGAGCTGCTTATATAATGACTCACTTCGCTAAAGTGCTATCAGCTGCTGCTCTTTGCCTGCAGGCACTGCCAAGCCTGCCAAGGAACTGGAGTGGGAAGCAGAGGGTGTGCAGCTACTGCTGCAATTTGACCCTGCTGCCGGTTTGACCGGCTGTTTAGGAGCCTCGCATTGGCAGCACGGCATGCATCAGCATGGCCCTATTAGCGTTGACGGAACATATGGTACAGTAGTAGCAGACCCTGATCAGGTGGGGGCAGCGGCAGGCGGGCGGCGCACAGGCTACCGCCAACCTCGGCGGCCCCAACTGGCGAATGCTGGCACTTGGCCAGTGGGAAGCAAACAAAAATCCAAGTGGCAGTAGTCCGTTGGGCAAAGTGCCCTGTAAAAGTTTTGACCTTGAATAGACTTTGAGGAAGAGAAGAGGGGTGCAGACGGCCTTGTGCCGCCCTGGCGAGGAGCTGGAGCTTGGTGCTGCCAGCTCAAGCAGCTGGCCCAACCCCATATTACCATCCTCGCGCCACATCACCTATGCTTCGACTTACTACACCCGTCGCCACAGTCGTAAGTTTCCGGTGCCCTTGCACGTGGGTGGCGCCAGCCGGGGTGCAGCGCGCAGGATGCGGCCTTTGGCCCCTGGGGACTTCAAAGTGCTGTGCATAGAGGGTGAGACGTCGGTTGGGCCCTTAAGGCTTAAATCTGTGTGCATCCAACACCCGCGTTCAACGAGCTGACTGCTTGGGCGTTGGCGGTGGGCCCTGGCCGTTGCAGGAGCCTGGGCGCTTCTGGCATCATGCAGAATGCAGGCAGGACATTCTGCAGTCGCCACCAGGGCCTGGAGCAACCTTTCTTTACAGGAAGAGGGAGTTGCGCAGCAGGAACAGGAGCATCAGTGGCAACAGCGCCCGCGCTCGAGCGACCCTGACGTCAAGCGGTGGGCGGCGGCATTCACCCCTGCCACGCTGCCTCAGCTCCCGTCGCGGCCCACCACACGTGCTGTGCTGCCTCTCAATTCCATAAACGACCCCGATAACTGGGGCCTAGGTGTCAGCCCGCAGGGCACAGGCGAGCCATTTTACTGGCAGGGCAGCAGCATCTCCAACCCCAAAGAGACGGTCACCCTCAGTGGTGCCCGCACAGGCGCACCCAGCTCGTTGCGGCCACAGGTGGATGCAGTTGTTGCTGTTAATTATCTTGTTGGTGCAGTGGCAAGTGTACGCTTGCTGCCCCGGCTGAGCAGAGGCAGATGCAGGTCCGGAAGAGGAAGGGTTTGCAGTGATGCCGCCGGACTCGCTGTCGCCCGTTCTTCCTGTCTGCAGGGCTTCCGCACAGCCCAGACACGGCCCACCCTGCAGCGTGTCGTGTTCCGCTCCTCCATGCTGGACCCAGACCATCCAGCGTTGGATGTGGAAGCCCCTACTGCTGACATGAATAGCGACCAATGTGCAGCCAACAAGAGGCATGTGAGCTAGCCATGCATGGCTGGTGATGATCAAGGTAGCCAGCTACCTGTTCTGTTATTTCGTAGCTTTCCTGCATACTGCTTCTGCTAGTTATCATTTGGGAAGCACTTGGGTACACCCTGCGGGCATTCAGCCTTTGTTTGTATTCTTGATTCTGTGCTCTGTGATATTCGGTTGATCGGAAGTCTGTAATCAAGCATATTCTGACTGCATATGTTCCCACCCAGTGTGTCCCAGCTACTTACGCTTGATCATACATGCGGGTGTTGTGGAGTCGCCACCCGTGCACAGCCCAGCGTTACCTCCCAACCACCTCCTTGCATGTTGCCTGGGTAGTGGAGCATCTCGATCAACCTTCGGGGTCCCAGCAGCAACATCGCTATTCAGGAGCAGCACCCACTGTGCCCCGGCTACTCACGCTCTGACCTAAGGGAAAATGGCGGGGACGGAGCGCCGGCGCCCATGGTGGATGAGTGAGCCTGCTCTCCCTCTGCTCGGCTGTGTCCCTGACAGTATTGTAGCATTCCAATATCTGCCTTGGCGCTTGCGAATCACTCAGTTGGGTGCTGCAGACATTTTTGCTCAACGCGTTGGTGCTTACGACGCTTGAGCCCGCCAGCCCAGCGCACGTGTTCAATTTCCCTGCCTGCTCTTTTGCGAACAGCAGATTACGAGAACTCGCAAAAGGCGCTCTCCAGGTCGTTTGAGGGCGGAGGACTGTGCTGCCGAGACGAATGCTCCGCCCTGGGCTGTTGCTACTGCTTGCATCGTTATCTTTTGTCATGGGGAACGCACAGTCAGGAGACAGTCAGCAGTGCGAGGACCCCAAGGTGAGCCGCGTGCTGGCATCGGCTCTCGCGCTCCCGGCCTTCGAGCGGCCAGCAGCCGCCCCAGTGCGTTTGTAGGTTGTCGGAATGCAGAGGAAGGTTGCAACGTGCCGCGGGCGTGCCGCCTTCATCAGCCGCCCGCGCACCGCTCACCCTGCAACTCCCCTGACACCCCACCTGCTCCAGGCTGGCAAGCTGTCAGTTTCTGGCATGGCGACTGTCACTGAGGTTCCAGACAATGCAAAAGTTTTCTTCTCTGTTTCTGTCACTAAGCCCACTGCTGCCGAGGCGCGCGAGGAGGCAGCAACGACTGCAGCCGATGTGATTGCAGCTGTGGGTGCTGTAGAGGGCATTAACTCTGCTAATGACATCAGCACCTCTGACATTAGCCTGCAACCCAACTACGTCTGGGTGCAAGAGACGGGGTGAGTTTGTAGTGGCTTTTTGTTTCGCTTGTTGTACCACCCTGAACAGTTGTGGCGCCAGGGTGTCAACATCCGTACCGACTGTTTTCAAGCTGCCAACAGCTTTTTCAAATGCCCAATTCAGCTTTTCCTTTTTGTCAATTTAATTAATCTTCTTTCTATATTGTTAATTCATCTTCTTGCGCTGCTGTTGCTCCGATTGCAGGCAAAACCGGGTCAACGGTTACATCTTCACCCAGCAAATCATCGTGAAGATCACCAGCCTCACCAGTGACACGCTTGGAGAAGTAGTGGACACAGCAGTCAAGGCTGGGGGCAACAACCTGCAGGCACGTGCGCAGGGCCCACAGGCGCTATGCTGTATTTGGCTGACCTGTGGTTGCTGGCAGGAATGAATAGCGATTGCGGAGTACACATGTGGACAAGTTGAGCTCGCCGCTGTGCCTTGATCCAGTCCCGGCCTCCTGCAGTCATTCCAGCTGCAACAGCTGTGAGCATCATCGCACAGGCCCCGCCTTGCACTGCTTTCTGACATGATCTGCAGGTCAGCAGCATCCAGATTGACCTGAGCCCTCAGCTGCGCCGCCAAGCCATGGACGCCGCTCGAGCACTGGCTGTGAAAGATGCTGCCAGCACCGCAGCAATACTGGCAGAGGTGAGTAAACGGCTAGAAGGTAGTGCGGCAGGTGCTAATGTGAAACGTGTCCTGCTTTTCCATGCTAGAAATTGCCCCCTCTCTACTCCCTTTTCGCGTGCGGGCCGCCACTTCTTCACTTTCTTTCACCTTTATGTTGTTGTGTGTTGCTCTTTGCAGGCAGCCAACCTCACTTTGGGCCCCATCAAGTCAATGGCGGACAGCAACATGGCGCCCTCCCCTCCCATCTACATGGGTGCAACAGGTGCATACACACAGTGTTCGCTTAATCTTTGTTGGGACACTGTTGCTCACATATGGTACGCGCTCAGCTGGTCATCTGGTCTGTCTGTGCAATACTGCCTGCTTGGACAGTGTCAGATTCGGCATGCTGATTGGAGGCACATCCTGACTGCAGAAATGGCCGTAGCAGGCGGGGCGGCCATGGCCCGTCCTGCCACTCCTGTCCAAATTGGAACCACAGATGTGAGCCCTGCTGCCTCGCTTGCTGCTTGTGTTGCCACTTTCGCCGCGTTGCAGGGAAGGAGATGGCTGGCATTGCTGCGGATGCTGGTGTTGCCACTCCTGTGTCCATTGGAACCACGGATGTGAGGCTTATTCTCGGCTGCAAGCAACATCAAGAGAATGTTGCTGCATGCATTGCTTCCAGCCGCCACCTGGTTGTTAGCAATGGGTGCAAATCCAAGGGTGGTTATTGTCATGTGGAGTCCTCAGAATTGTTGTGCTGACCCCCTGTTGCCCTTGTTCCCCATCCTCATTCCAGGTTATCGCGACAGTGAGCGTGGAGTATGCCGTGATGAATGCGTAATGCGAGCGCACAAGAGCAGCTGGTGACTACAAGAGATGTATTCCAATGTGACTGGCAAAGACGTCAATGCAACATATGCAACCTCAGATTCGTGTACTCAGTTCATCAAATGGTGTGTAGCGCGACTTGATACTATGTGTTAATGAGAGGGTGTGTTCAGAGCTGTTACCGTAAGTTTCTGTCAATATCTGCCACTGCAACCTTAGGTCATAACAGTTCAGCATCGCCTGCGAGGCGGTTTACACCTCTGCACAGTTCCTTTGAGTGGTAGCAAGGCATTGTAAGAAAAGGGCAAACCAGTGCATGAAATGCTGTCAACGGGCAAACGTCAGCCAGGCTGGAGCATCTGATGCGGCAGCCCTAGATCTGAGAATCCTTCGGGTCTCCATGCTGTGCTGCCAGGGTGGTGCTTTCGAAGATTTTGTCCGCACTGGAGGCTTCAAAGCCGTCACGCCGGTGCTGCTCCTCCACCTCATCCGGCTGCACAATAGCGTAGTTCGACATGAGTGATATAACAGACCAAGTGCAGCAACCAACTGCGGCAGGTAGAAGGCACAGGAGGGGCACACATACACTGCCTGTGTACTGCCTTGCCGCCGTTGTGCCGCACCGGAAGCCCTGCAAACTGCGGCAGCACCAGCCTCTCTGCGAATTCTATGTAGCTACCGGGCACCAGCTCTGTCTCGCCCCCTGCGAAGCAGAAGGAAACACGATCCGCCACGGTGCTGCTCTGCAGCAGGCCGCCGTCGGGAGATGCCTGCGGCACCAAGGAGCACAAGCAGATGGTCGGGGGTTCCGTTTTGAAAAATATGGGCGTTATGCGTGGAACAAAAAGAGGCGGCGCATGAAGCAGGTAACAGAGGGATAGCAAAAGTCAATGCCAATTTGTAAGGCAGAAGCATGAGTGGCCACCAGGGGTCCACAAAAGGGGTGCAAGGGGGGCATTGCAAGGGGGTGCACGACGCAAGACCGATAGCTCCCCACACCTTGGTGATGCCTCCCTCCCCGTTCAGCAGCACCCCCTTTGCCTGCAGGAAGGCATTCAACTCCTCCAGCCCGCCGCTCACACCTTTCAAGCGGTGCACTGCAGGCAGGAAACTCCCAGGCAAGTCGGGCTATGGAGCATTGGTGCCAGAGCAGTCAACTGAAAATAACCTCGTGGGAGGCTCGCAGCCCCGTACAAACGACCCGGCAGCTTGCTGTTACCAGCTAAATGTAGAGAGCAGGCTGCTGCTGTATCCGTCTCTAAGCCTGCTCGATATGACTGGTTGGCTGAGCACCTGGCTGCTGGCCTGCCAGGCCTGCCTGCCTCACCTGCTATGGTGGTGTGGTTGAGGGCGTAACCATTCACCAGTACCCAGGCTGCATACTCACTCTCCTGCGCAACAAGCCAACATGTTCCACGGATATTACACAAGCATCTAGCAGCAAACTCTTGATACCTGGGTTCCTTGCTGTGGTGCATGAACACATTGTGCGCGCGCAGGCAGCCGGGGAGACAGCCCCAGAATCACGCAGCCCATGCGACTTGCTCTTCAGTCACTATCTCGCGATTACAGTGACAGATCCATATATTGCAGCTCCTACCTGTGAAAGCAGCTGGTAGTCCTCCAGGCTGGGTGTGGCCCAGGGCTGCACACCCAGCAGCGCGCTCGTTATGCCGTACTTCCCTAGCAGCGGCGCTGCCGTGGTGCCGCCGCCGTTGGTGTATTTCTGTATCACTGCCTGCGCTGCTGGTGACAACTCATCCACCTGGGAGAAAGTTGTGGGCCCGCAGAGCGAGGAAGTGAGATGGTGCCCAACTGACTTTGCCTCGCAAAAAAAGGTCTTTCCCCAATCAAGCCCAAAAACCAAATTTCCATGACAAAGATGAGTTGCTGCCATTGCGGCTGTAGTGCAGTGTTGCAGGCTGATATCATGCCTTGAGCTCAGAGATGAACGCTCGCGGCAGATCAGGATCCGGCGGAGAGTACCAGTAAGCCTGCATAGCAGGGTAAACAGCAATACAGCGTGGGGAAGGTCGCAGCTTACAAGCAAGCCTGATAAATCATGCTGTTGTTGTTCATTTGCTCAGATTTTGTCCAACGCTCAGTGACTGCCGTTCTACCCACGCGAAGCTTCTTGGCTGGAAAGTTGAGCATGTCACGCTGCTGGTAGCCGAAATCTGTGAACAGCGACGCCACGCTGGAAATGCCCAGCCCCTCCGCCTGGCGGGCAGTAGGGAATGGTGCGGCAGCAGCATGGGTGGGGATGACAGTAGGGAGTGTGGAAGGAACGCACTGCTTAGCAGGGTCAGGCCAGGCAGCTGACAACATAACCGTCGAGCAGATGAGATAAAGGCAGGCAGGCAGGCAGGCAGGCAGGCAGGCAGGCAGGCAGGCAGGCAGGCAGGCAGGCAGGCAGGCAGGCAGGCAGGCAGGCAGGCAGGCAGGCAGGCGTGTGGGCTAGTGGGCACCTTGCTGCGGTTAGCATTGGGCGTAAGGAGGGTATAGGGTGATGTTGCCCGCCTCACGCACCCCAAAGGTTCGAAAAGCGACGTGGTCAAATCCAAGGCAAGCATCTGGATACTTCTGTTCCAGCATGCCCACCACTGCCTCTGCAGTGGGTGTGTTGTCTGCAGGCACAAGCACACATGCAACAGGCAAACTTTTCAGCAGCAGCTGCACAGGCCGGCAGCTGGGGAGCAACATGGTTGCTTCAGTGGAGCGTTTACTGGCGAGTGACAGAGCCTTGCGGAGTATCAGCAGTTTTCTGACACATTTGCTTGTCTGCCTACCCCAGTAAGGCGCAAGCAGCCCGCTCAGAATGCTTTGTAGCTGCAGGCACAGGGCACATGAGGGGAGCCCAGAGAGTGAGATGGTTTCACGGACGTTAGACATGCACCACAAAGCTGCATTCTGTGTGCCTCCTACAATTAGAACAGGGCATCGTGCCATGGTGTGCCAACTTACAAAGATGCACAGCGCACCAAGTGGGTATCGCCAGCTGCTGCCGGTGGTGCCTCTCCGGTTGCCGCCACTGCCGCCCGCGCCATGCTAAATGGACGTCGCTGCTGGAAACGCAAGCGGTGCGCCGACAAGCTAGACTGGACTGAGCATCCTTTGGGGGTAGGTAAGCAGCAAGGCAAGCTGCTCGGCAGCGCACACGAGCTCTGCGCGACCCTCCGCAACGCTGTCCACAGGCAGATCGTCATGTTAGAGGTGACCAGTACTTTATTCTGCGTCTGTCTAGGTGCCGAGGCGTACAAGACAGGCACGGTTTTCAGCGGTGCCATGTCACGACGCCCGACCTGACGAAAGGCAAAAATGTCGCAGGCGACAGGGAGTTGTTGTGATATTATAGGTTGCAGTAAAAGTAGTGCCATCTGGGACTCAGCGTCTCAACCCACCACACATGCAGCCTTTACCATGGCGGCATGGTCAGAGCCAGCCACTGCGCTACCACGCGGCCGAATGCTGGCGGGAGGCGCGTTGCCACACATCCTCTTATTGTTTTGGAATGGCCTCATCACAGTGCGTTAAGGTGCAGGCATAAAGTTAGGCAGAAAATCATGGATGCACCAGCTGGGGGCTATAGATTGCCAAATTGCCAACAAAAAGCGTGAGGCGTATAGGCCGGAAGGGCCGCAAAGCCACGGATTGGGGGCAGGAAGAGAACGAAGGTAGGAGGAATTGGAACATGCGTTTGCGCCAAGAAATTTGTCAAGCAAGCACGAGAATACAAGTGAATACAAGCCCGCCACGTTCAAACAGAATTTTCATTCGTTTCAGACTTGAGGTTTTCATCTTGATGTGCGTTGATCCCAACTGCAGCAGCAAGTTTGCAGCAGCAGCAGCAACAAACTGCCGTCAGTTGGGATCGCGTTGACGCTGAGCCTTCTGGTCCAGCCACCACTGCGGAACCGCACTCTGCTGCCTGGGTGCCTTCCTCTGCTGCTGCTGCGGCTGCGGCTGCCGCTCACGTGCCCGCCGCTCCAGACGCGCATCGAAATTTTCCGCCTCCAGATCGGTGGGTTGCCGCTCCAGCGGCTGGTCGCTGCGGTACACCACGTCCCTGCACAGCCATCCAGGCAGCACGACAAGCATGCATGGGACACCTTGTTGACACCAGGGAGCACCCGCTACAGCAGGCCACAAGCACAGTAACTGATCTGACAGAGCAACAGCCAGTCTGCTGTTGCGCTGACAGGCGTGACGGCAGGCAGGAGCAAGTAGAATCAAGCACGGCTGCCCATTGTGGGTCGCAACTTCAGCTGCATGTGCACCTGTCTCTGATGACAATCCGCTTGGCCGCCTTGGCTGCGCCCGCCAGCTTCTGCTGCAGCACGCGGTCTGGGCTCTGCAGGAGACGCACTGCCTGCTCCCGTGCCTCGTTACGGCTGTCAATGGCGGCGTTACGCGCCGAGTTTTGGAACCAACGGACCAAGGGGATGGTGAAGAAAGCCGCCGCATATGCCTGGAGCCAAGGCAGGAGACCCAGTATGCCAAGCATGCCGTTGCGGGCCAGCGCCAGCCTGTTGACTGGATCTTGCACCATGAGCGTCAGCGCCCCCACCCCCAACAGGTTGATGACGCCCAGCGCTACCGCCCCCAGCCTCTGCCCTGCAGATGCCGCCGTCAGCTGCCAGCGCTGCTCCCGGGCGATGCCCTGATTGGGAGGCTGCATGCGGTTGGCCTGCAAGAGAGGATCACAGGAGGGACAGCGAGGCTAAACTGCTGGCTGGCCAGCAGGTTTGCAACGTGGCGCAGGGAATATTGTGGTGCTCTGCCGTTGCCTCCTGCCAGGCATTGCTACCTACAGGTCACAGCCATCACGAATGGCTTGACTAATACATGCCAGCCTCCGGCTAACCCACACGCAGCCCAGGGAACCCGTCCTGTTTCACGCTACACAGCCTGCGGCCTGCCTTGGATCAAGCTCAAACCGAGACAAGCGCTGCTGCTTACCGTGGCGGTCTGCTGCAGCTCTGGGAAGGTGTACACGATGTTGCCGCTGCTGTCCACCTGAGGACTGCCGTTGAACCGCGCCAGCACAGGAAGCATGTAGGACTCGTCCACTGCACATTGAAGAAAGAGCACCAGCTCGGCTGATTGATACACGACAATCGTCTACCTCACCGGCATAAGGTTGACGAATCTGGCAAAGAGTGATTGGGCCAGCGACAATCCTCATGTGCCAGCAGAGCATGATTGTTGGCGAGCCGTTGCTGCTGTTGAACTCCAGAACGATCAGATTTTTGAGATGGCGCTGGTGTGCAGGCATGCCTTGTCAAGTCATGCAGCGTCAAGGCGGGCCAGTTCAGCACCTGTGACGCGGCCGCGGTCGGAGGCCAGCTGCGAGGGCTTCAGGTCCAAAAAGGGTGCAAGCTCCTCAGCCACCACCGTACCGCCCCGGGAGGCAATGTACCGCCCAATCTGCAGGGGATAAAACGCAGCAACACATACAACACATGCTCAGCACACCAACACACCACTCAGGGATCACGATGGAAGCTGCAATGAAGCAAGCAACCATGACAAAGCTGGCTGACTGAATATGACAAGACCGCCGCCCATATGTGAGGCATTTGCACAGCAGTCTTCGATGCACGCACCGCCTGCCAGCGCCGCTTGTCGAAATCCGCGTTCGGATTGCCATCTCCAAACACCCACGAGAAAATGGCCTCCAGGAAGTTCATGCCGCCCCTTTTCTGCTCCACTGCCATGCGCTCCCGCCGGCGGCGATAGTAGAACGGGTCCCAGTACCAAAGCAGGTCAGTGAGGTCAAAGTAGAAGCGGGGACCACGGCCATAGTAGCCGCCGCCACCACCTCGGCCCCTGTTGTCGTCGCTTCTGCTGCTGGCTAACACAGTAATGGCGGCGAACACCACAACTACCGAGGCAATGAGTGCGGTTCCAAACGCGACACGGAGCAGATACTCGCCACCCGCCTTGACACCTGCAGTGAGGGAGGGTGGCTCACAATATGAATTTGTAAGGTGAGCCTCCATAGAGATGCAGAGAAAGTGCCAGCGCTACGTTTAGCGATCAGACAAGCGTGCCTAGCCCAATCAAAACTCTTGCTGCTCGACAAACAGCAAAGGGCCACTCTTGCTGCTTGCAAACCTTCAACAGCATGCAATTTTGCAGCGGGCAAGGTGACACCGCAACAACATGCAGAACAGCTGCACCTCAGGATGCCAGAGCTGCCTCCACTGGGCCCAGTCTCACCTGCAGCCACAGGCTCGAGGCGCAGCAGAAGAGACTTGCTGGTGATGCTCGCGTCAAAGCCGGGAGAGAAGATGTAAACGATTTCGCCTTCATCAGAAACTTGTAGTGTCGCCTGGCTATCTGCTGCAAGGGCCTTTACAGCTTCTTCTGCCTGGTCCAACCGAAGGCCTGCTGAGCTGGCTACGTCGCCTGCAGCACATCAATGACGACATGCGGAGTGATGTGAAAAGCTCGCCTTCGTTGACATGCAAGCAAGTAACACGCATGTGCCATAACTCTGAGGCCATGCTGGCATGCGCCTAGGGCTGAAGCAGTAGCATAGAAGACACTAGCTGCAATAAGCATATTGTCAATGAAGGAAGTGTGTAGATGGCAGCGGGGCCGGCCAGCAAATGGCAAATGGCCGGGCAGCCACTGTGCTTACCGATGGTCACCCGTCCACCGCGTTGGCTGATGGCCCGTACAGCACGCTGACGCACATCAGGGTCCAGCTTGGGGCTCAGCAGCTCTCCCCCTCCAACCACATCATCCAGCAGCAGCTCCACCTGGCCACGCTGAGCAGCAGCGGCAGCAGGGCGGGCCGGAAGGCGTGCAACCGCCTTCCGGGTGGCGCTTGCTGGGCTGGGGTGTCGCAGCTGCGAAACGCTGCCGCCCGTGAAACCCCTGCCGCTGTTGGCGCCACTTAATCGTGCGGCCGTGCGCCAGGGGGCCGGACGCGGTCGGGAGTGACACGGCGACCAGAAGGTGCAGCAAGGCGCCTTCAGCGCCGATTGCAGCATCTGCCGTCCTGTTTTCGATAAAGAGCGGATAGCGGAGGTCAGCTGTACAGAGGGTGGCGAGCTGCACTCTACTAGGACTTGGGTACCACCACAGTTAGTGGTCCGAGCGGCGCTGTTGACGTTTTTCAGGTGGATCGTAACCACAAGACTGTTGTAATCGGACACGGTGCCTCATGACGAGATCTCTGGTTCGCGCCTGCCACCTCACCTACTTGAAACAGCACCACACCGCCACTTGCCTTGAAACACCCTGGAATGTCCCCAAAACCACAGGCAACCAGCCCAAGCTGACGGGCAGCCAGCAATCAGTCCTGACAGATAGCTCAAGGCAATCCCTTAGAAACATGGGGCAAGCCGGTCAGTTGCCGCCAGGTATGCACGGAGCGCCTGTCCCGCCATTCCAGGGTTGGTACATCTTACAACACAATGCAGCATGGTTGTTGCCGGCAACGAATATATACCGAGGAGGCTGACCGCGTCCAAACAGTATTGTACAACCGGAGTTAAGGGTTTCACGAGAGATGACCCGCGACAACCGGCAGTGACAGTGGAAAGGCAGCGCTTGCCAGTCACCATAAAACAAGTCGGTTCATGTTGCACAACCCCACCTAACAGCCATACTGGAACAGCAGTGGCTCAGTTGATGCTGATTCCGTCAACAGAGCTCCCAAGCGGGCCGGCACCTGCTGCCGCCATCGCCACTGTCCCTGCAGCTGGCACCACTGCTGTTGTTGCTACTTGCCCTAACACCAGTGGTGGATTGGGGGCAGACCGTGCTTCCTGAGGCAGGTCGGGATGTAGCAGGCTGCCCCTCCATACAAAGCGCAAGACAGCAGCTTGCGCAGCTGTGCCGAGTGCTGCTGCTGCTCCGCGTCTGTCATGCTTGCATAGACTGCACAGTACACCAAGGGTGGCCGGCAAGTTAGCACAGACATCAAGCCATGTGAGAACCCACATCAACCGACAGTCTTTCTCTGTCTGACCAAATCATTCTGGCACCCGAGCAGCAGATGAGCTATTTTCAGCATCATACCAGGCAGCATCCCTTGTTGCTGCACGAATCATGACAAGAGTAAGAGGCCCTCCACAACAGCAGCAACTGCCATCACACCTGCCAGGAAAGCGCCAGCAAGGTCTTCCGTCAGCCCTCTCTTCTCTTGGGCCGCTTCCAGCTGGCAGCAATCAACAGCAGGTCAGACACATCTGGAGCGGCACTTGGAGCCATGACAACAGGGGCCGGTGCAGCAGCGGGAAGCGCAGCGGCAGGTGCAGCGCCGATGACCCCCACTGCTGGAACTGCCGGTGCTGGTGAGGTGGCGGGGTTGGCTGCTGCGGGAGGCTGTGATGCCACTGCTGCAGCTGGAGCCACCGCAGGTGTTGTGGGCTGTGCTGGTGCTGGAGCTGGTTTGTGTGCCAGTGCTCTGGGGGCGGGTGCTTGCGCAGGTGGGCAGGGCTGCAAGGGATGAGCCGCCAAGCCCTCTCGCGGCTGCTGCTGCTGCTGCGCTGGCATCAGCGTGCGTTGCGCCTGCCCTGCGGCTGCCTGCTCCTTTGCCAACTGGTTGGCAGTGGGCTGCTGCTGCTGGTCCTTCCGCTGCCGCTGGAGCGGTGCCTGGCTCTGCTGCTGCGACTGCTGCAGCGGCTGTTGGGCTTCCGCTGCCTGCGGCTCCATGCCTAACGCTTGCATGAGGAAGCGGTTCCGCAGGCGCTGCCGTGGCCGACTGCCTTGCTGCTGCCCCTCATCAGCTGCCTGAACGGGGGGAAGGGGCTGGAAGTGGCGGCAGTAGGCTGCCCAGGTACACCCACTCTCGACCCAGCTGCTGCCGCTGCTGCACGTTAACCAAGCGAGGGGGAGCCTGCTATACGAGCGCTGCGCCGTGCTGTGCCAGGCTGCCCTCCATTGCGCTGCTCCCTCTCCTGCCAGCAGCCTTCTTAGCAGGGCCCGCCGCTGCCTATTCCTGCGATGCTGCCGCAACGCCAAGCCGCTGATGTGAAACCCTGTCAGCACTGGTGCCTTGCACCCTTCAGGGTGTCACGCGAGGCTGCCAGGCGCTGAGGAAGGTGCTCCACCACACAACCGCGACAGCGGTGGCATGCTGCTGCGGAAGGCCGGGGATCTACAGGCTCACTTATAATGGCAGTGGCGGCGGCAGCGGAAGCGGTGCTGGCACTTGTTGGAACGACTCCAGCAGGAGCTCTTGCAGCTTCTGCAGCTTCAGCGGCAGAAGAGGAGGCGCCCCCCTCCACCTTGTCGTTCGGCTCCTCCTTGACATCAACTGCAAAACGCACAGAGCGCTGCCGCTTGGCCGGCCGGAAGGAGGCCGCTTCGGCTGCTGTCGCCACACAGCTGCCACCAGCGGCTGTGCCTGCTGCCTGGCCGGCTGCCGCTGCTGGCAAAGACACGCCAGCCTCCAAGCGGGCGGCTTTGCCAGCAGCAGGCCGCGTAGCTGCGGCACCCACTGCATGCTTAGCCGCAGGCGGTGTCTGGCTGCCTTCTGCTGCCAGGCTATTGGTGGAAGCGTGGGGGCCTGGCTGCCCTGCAACCGCAGCCATGCTGTCTGCTGCTGCGGCTACCAAACCCGCTGTCGCTGGGTGGGCTTTGTCAACCTGCTGGGCCTGCCCTTGCTCCTTGCTTTCCTCCGCCTCCTCCTCACCTCCGCTATCTGCCTCCTCGCTATCACTGCTGCTCGAGCTGTCAGTGTAAGGGCACTGCTGCTCCGGGAAGCCCGCACCCTGCTGCAAACCCGCCCGGCGTCCTCCCGGCTCCTCCGCCAGCACCCTGCCCGGCTGGTGCGCTGGCTGCAGTGGCTGTTCGTGGTGCTGCTGCTGGTGCTGGTGCTGGTGCGGCGGCAGAGGCGGCGCCGCTTCCTGCCGCTGCTGCTGTTGCTGTTGCTGCTGTTGCTGCCGCCGGGGCGGGATCTCGTCCTGCTGTTGTGGCTGCTGCTGCCGCCCGTCCTCCACAGGGCCAGCCCCCGGCAGGTCTTCAAATTCAGGCAAGTCCCGCACTGGCACAGGCCGCAGTCCCAGGAACAACGCATTGAGCTCCGCTTTCCTCGCCTCAGCCTTGCCCTTGGCCTTGCCCTTCTCCAGGATCTTGCCTTTGACCTTCACTTTTGCCTTGGCAGCACCCCTGTTCTTGCCTGCTGCCCCTCGAGAGGTGCCAGCTGCAGGAGCTGCAGGTGAAGGCCCATCCTCCAAAGCCGTACCAGCAACTGCCGCTGCTCCACCTGCTACAGCACCCTGGTCCACGGTGTCGGCAGTTGCGGGCCCTTGCTCCTGCTGCGCCTGCTGCTGCTGCTGCTCCTGGGTCTGCGCCTGTTGCAGCTGCTTTACAATGTGCTCCTCCACAGTGCCCCGCATTGCCAGAGTTTCCACATGCACGATTTGCTTCGCCCCCATGCGGTGCGCGCGGCTGACCACCTGCACCGCATGCCAAGTAAAAAGGCAGCTGGTTTGAGATGTCATGCTCATCTTGAGTGGACATGGCCAGCGTGGACTAGAGAAAAGGTTCGCGATGGCATGCAAGGAAAAGGCTAGAAGGCTAAAAGGTGGCCACAACGGGTTAAGACGCACAGCAGATGTGTCGACACTCCTTGATACTGACGCAAAGTGCACAGACGCAACCGCACAAACATTACAAGGTAGAGACGCACAACCGCTGATGGTTCTACCCAACAAAAACTGCTTGCCTGTTCCTCAACTGACCGATCCATGATTGGCTCCATGAGGAACACGTGGCTCACAAAGCTGCACAGCAGGGAGGAATCAAGCAGCGCATGAGAACGACAAAGCCGCACAACAGCGATGCAACAACCGCCAGCTGAGGGATGCCGGTGCTCTGTGCAGCATGGTGGGGAGGATCATGCACTCAGCCTGCCAACCAGGCAGCCAGCAGGTAGACACATCCTGCATTAATACACAACAGCACATGCCGTTCTTCCAGCAGTGCAGTGAGGCCTAACCCACAGCAACTGTAACCCACCCATGCATGCCCCCACCCACCTGAGGTCCAGCCCGACCTGGCCGGTGGCGTCCATCAGCAGCACGCCCACCAGGGGTGAATGCTGGAACCTGATGGGCGCAAGGGGGTGAGTGCGGTGGATGGGAGTGGAGGTGGGCGCGGAAGGGGCGGCGGCACGCATAATGCGCACATTCGAGGCAGAGTCCCGGGCTCAAAGGGCAGCAGCCAAGGCCTTGATTGGGGCCAGCAATCACACAGACACAGCGATACACCCATCAATAGAACTAATGTGTCTATAAACCCCCGCTGCCGACGTTGCCGCACAGCCCCCTATACCTGCTTAGAGCCAGGTGCTTGTCTGATGAGGTGTTGGTGCGCTTCAGCATCGCCAGAGCCACGCCATGCTCCTGTAGGTACCTCTCAATCACAGACATGTGCTCCCAGAACTGCAGAGGTGTGGACCACTAAACATCTGAGTCAGGTACAGCAAGCAGCCACCATCAACAGGCGGTTACAGTAATTGCCGCAACAAGCAGCACATGCACCAGGTATGCAACACTGCTTTTTGTGGTGCACCATTGGGCGCTTGAACTTGATAGAAGCGCAAGACTGCTCCTGCCCACCTGTGTATAGACGATAGCCTTGCTGGTGGGCTGCCTGCCACTGCCACGTGGCACCGCAGCGCCGACGTCCAGCAGCCGTCGCAGCAGGTGCACGCACTTGGTGCTCTGCGTGTGCTGCCAGTCCACCTGCCAGGCGCCTTCCTCAATCCCCTTTGCACCTGTGCAACACAGGACGGCCTCATGGTGCAGTTGGCTGGTTACAAGGCAGCAAGGAAAGCAGCATTTCACAGCAATCAGCAGACATGATGGGGCCTGCATTGGGGTTTGGTCAGCTTGTTACAACCCGTGATCCTGTCATTGCCATGTGAAATCACCGATCCAATCACCTCTCTGCGCATATGCGGGCTGCCACTCAATCAGCTCCAGCGGTACATCCCACTTTGGGTTGGGGTTGTCCCGCAGCCTTGCAGGGTCATCCACCCCCTGCGACCATAGGACCCAGTGGGGGGATACATGGCGTGAGCAGAAGGAAAGCAGACAGGGCTCGTTGAACATGCACATGCCAGCAAGGTAGCCAGCCATTGTACTTTGCCAGTTCACAAGTGTCGAGTTCAGGGGTAATAAGAAAGCGGGACCCAGCAGGGGCACTGTGTGGGAAGCGCAAAGGCCAACTACGCAAACGAAGAAAGCAGGGCTCACGTGCCTGCATGACATACGGTGTACTGCACTGTGGGCAGTACGTGCGTTCCAGGCTGGCGCATTCCACGCACAGAAGGCAGGCACAGGGCGCCACGCACAGCACGCGGACCACAGCGCAGCAGCGGTCGCAGGCTCCCCCTTCCTCCAAGCAGGCCCGTATGTGCCGCGCCCGTCGGCCCCATTCCGGCCCTGCGTCCGCCAGCAACTGTCCCAGAGGCGGCAGGACTTCCTGCTGCTCAAAGCGGTGAACCAACTCCTGCGCTGTACTGCCTGCTGCCGCTGCAGCAGATGATGGGGAAGGTGCGTGGCAGCTGATGTGGCGATGTGTCAGCAGCTGCAGCGTTTCAGTGACATCACTGTCCAGCACCTGCATACAACCCCCGGCATCAGCACAACTGTTGGAAAAGAGGAGACACATTGCGGACACAGAACATCTGGTGCTGGAAAGAATACAAGCTCCCACCCCTCCCGACTCAGCCCCCCACCCACACACAAACGTCCATACACCTGATTACTGCCACCAATCTGATGCGCTGGCAGCCAACTCTCTTCACCTGCAGCTGGCAGTTGCCTGCCACGTTGCACGACTTGCGCAGGTTTTCCAGGGTCTGTCTGAACCGGTCCCGCTTGTCGTTGTTAAGCAGGCTCTCCTTATTGTCTGCATCAAACCTGTGGATTCACGCAAGCGCGGCATGCAAAGGGTTGGCTTGCCTATCTGTCCCCGAGCGGCACGCTGTCCACATGCGCATCCCAACACTGGTGGCCAAACAGATCACCCAACTATCAACCGGCAACAGCCATCCTGGTTTCACTTGGCACGTACTGCTTGCCCACATGTGTGGTGCAATGCGGCATAAGGCTGCATGGTGGTCAGACTAATGCCAGCACGGTGACACGCATTGATGGCACGCTGATTCAGCGACATGGGATTGTGCTGCATGGTTATCCCTTGTGTGCAACACTTACCAATCTGCAGTGAGGAGATTGAAGCGGACGATGTCAACAAAGCCATTGTAAGACTGGGCGTGAGCTGGCGCAAAGTCGAGGAGGGAAACCTGCGGTGGCATGGAGTAAGTCGTTGGGAGAAGAAGTAGAGGTAGGGACCGCCGAGAAGGCTGGTAGGCTGGCAGGCAGGAGCGAGGGAGCAAACGCTGGAGCATATTGCGGCTTGTATGCAGAGCAAGATGCAATGCACAGCTCTTGGCAATGCCCGGTTCGGTTGGGAGCGTTTGACTTGGCTCTGTAGTTGCTGGGCCACATACCTTGGATTTGAGCGGCGGGATGCCCAGGCTGATCAGCTCGTCCTTGGATGCTCGGATCAGGAGGCGATGCAGCAGCACCAGCAGGCGGAGCATGCCCACCTCCTGCCTCGCCTCAAAGGGCTCCTGAAGCTCAGTTGCATGGTGGTGCAGGTGAGCATGGGAAAGGAGCGCCTAGCTGCGAGAGACACAAGCATGCGGAGGGCCTCCTACGCTGGAGGGCAGCAGAGCTGCCCCACCTGCAACCCTTTCTTCCAGGCCTTATCGTCCTGGTACTCCTGCTGGTGCAGGAATTGCAGCAGCGGGCGCAGGTTCTCTATGCTAGACTCCAGCGTGTTGGGCGTGGGGGTGCCTGCAGTAGACAGGCAGGTCAACGAAGGCTCTAGGGTGAGGCAGGCAAGGCTGATCTTGTCTGCAAGTGGCGCAGTACAACGACATCTTCCCCCTTCATGGTTGAAGCATGCCAGCACCAACGGCAGGCCTCAATGCTGGCGTCGGACCCAAGTCCTATCTACATTTATTTAGTGTTGTGGTTGCAACCTTGCTGCCCTTTTGCAGCGCACCCGTCATGACCCATCGTCGCTCCGCACGCAGTGCAGTAGCCATGATGTGCATGTTGGTCCTGTCGCTTTTGCCAACTTTGTGGCCTTCATCTAGAATGATGCGCAGGAAGTGAATCTGCAGAAGGATGCAGCCGCATGTGCATACAAGGCCATGGAGTTGACGCATCAGCCCAATAGGCAATAAGTGACTGTCAACAGGTTTGAGGCCCGCAGCAGTACCAAGCAGCCTTGCCGCTTCAAATGGTTGAAACAATTGCCTGGCCGGTCACTCATTACGCACAAATGTTCCTAAGTAGGATGACAAAAAAATCGCACAACCACATGCGCATGCATACCTGCAGCAGAAGGCTAGGGCAAGCCGCCTCCTCGCCACCCGTTCTTTTGTGTTTGTTGTACTTCTTCATGTTCTGGTAACTCCTGTGTCTCGACCACTCAGTGGTCAATGTCGAAAAGGTGGTGAAGATCTGGGGTGGGGATCAAAGGAGAAAGGCGAATGTGTCATCGCGTTACTGGAATGATGTCAAATACGCATATGCCACGCTGACCTGGTGGTTGGGCAATGAAAGGGTGGGGGAGGCTACCTAAACATTATGCACCCCACCAGGGCTAGGGGGAGGCTGCAGTTGCTGTGCAGCAGCATCTCGCGGTACTTACCACATCTGCCTCCCAAGCGAGCCTCTGAACTGTCAGGGCTTGCTCCCTTCTGCTCTTGCTTTTAGGACCTACAGCAGGTCATAGAAGGCGCCAAGAAGTGCACATGAAAAGTGCTGCTGTCAACAGTCAAGAGCCTTGAACACAAATCGCTAACACCGTGAGCTGTGCATGGAAGTGACTCTGCTATGTCATGGTTTGCTACGCGCAGCCACCCAATGCTGCTCGTGATTCTACTTGCTTCTCACCTTCAGAGGTGGTGTACACCACGACTCGCAGATCTGCCTCAGGCCGCACATGCCACCGTATCTGCTGCCGCCAGTGCTCTATGTGCTCCATCTCAGGCACCACCACCAGGGTGGCAGGCGACATAAGGATGCGGGGCGCCTCCGCCAGCGGGCCTGCATAGTAGCCAAACACATGGTTGCAATGACGATCGTGGTGATCTCAGAGGCGGAGCATCAGTACCCAGCATTCCGCTTGACCAGTGCAGCTGACGCTTTTGCACAACCCCGTAGCAGCAACACTCCCAAGTATGCCCGTTGCAAGCCAGTTGTGCGTGTGCGATGCCCCGCACGTTACATATATACATGGCAAGAAGTACAGCACCCACCTAGACACAGTGCTGCTTGAACAGCCTCAAGATCAAGCTCCAGTGCAGCGTGCGAAGCGGGCGGCTGCCACAGCACCGTCACTCGGCCAGTGCAATTCCATCGCCGCCTCTGCCGCTGGCGCTGCTCCTGGCCGCCGCCAGCAGCAGACCCCGCCTGTTCTGCGTCATCACTTGCCTCCTGCTCTGAATCGATACCAACACTTGGCAGCCCAGCATCAGACCAGCCCTCATCGCCCCACTCTTCTTCCTCATCTTCACTGCTGTCGCTGGCAATGGAGCGCTCCAAGCCGCGGCGGCGCCGGCGAGGCCAGGCGCTCCCGCCGACACTGCCACTGTGGCTCTGGTTCTGGCTTCGGCCCTGGACCTGCTGCTCCAGCTGCTGCTGCTGTTGGCCTCGGCTGTGCTGCTTAAGCACTACCTCCAGGCCCATCTGCTGAAAAAGCTGCCCAGTGCTATCGTGCCACCTGCATGGGCCAAGCATACTTGGGAAGAACTTGCTGGCGAGTAGCGAGCCAGGAACAAGAAGTCGAGATTGTACAGTCACCAGGTAGCAATAGACCATGCAGGGTGCAAGTATGCAGGGCAGCATGCCACCGCGCCACTCCGCACTTGAGCCTCTCCCGCTCCACAGAAAACGGTGCCTCCATGAGCGCCCTCGGGGGCTGGCGACTGAGCCATGTGAGGGGCGAGTGCTGATCCATCTGATCGGGATGTTGCGCCAGCAGGCGGCGATAAAACGTGATGTTGCGCTCTGCTCCCTGCAGGCTGTCCGCAGGCACCCACCTGCTCGAAATGGTAGTATGCAGTGGTGGCAGGGAGGTTAGGCAAGCTGAGGTTCAAACGGGCAAGTAGACGAGTGGCAGCAGCCAGCCAGCCAGCCAGCAGCAAATATACGCAGCAACAAGATGATCATGTGCGCCACCTCGATTATGGCAGCAGTCTGCAGAAACCTAAGCAATTAAGTTATCTGCTCCCCACCCCGCTATGGGCAGGCTGACTCACCCCGGGCAGAAGCGCACGGTGTCAGTGCCGCCGCTTCCTTCCTGAGCCGCATGGCATCCCTGCCACTGCAGGGCTGGGTCCGGGTTCATGGCACATGCCCAATCACCCGATGGTGCCTGCAGATGGGATAGTAAGCATAAGGTGGACAGGGGCAATGGAAGTGTGAGCTGGAAAGGAAACAGCAGCCAGGCAGCTGCAAGTAAGGATTGAATGTAGGGGAATTCCAAAAAGCGAGACAGATACAAGAGAAGAAGAGGGCATCGATAGCGCAGCAAGTTGCTACGGTGGAGCGACTCATCATTGTAGATGCAGCTTATGCGTTATGGTTCGGAATAGGAAAGCTGGCAAGAAAGGGGCAATAACCCAAGACAACAACAGGCGGAAGCGCTGGCGGAAGCACTGATCGCACCTGGTGCCCGAGGGGTAGTCGGCGCCACTTGTGGCAGAGGTCGCATTGCACCCAGGTTTCCTCGTTTGCATGGCTGTCCTGCGCTGCAGCATCACTGCTCTCTGCCGAGTTGAGCGAAGAGGCAGAAATCTGCTGCTCTTGCTCCTGCTCTTCATCCTGCTGACGAGGGCTGAGTAGTCTGCACCTCTTGCGCAAGGATGTCTCACAGGCTTCCACATACCGCTGTTTGAGAGCCTCCACCTCTTCTTCGTCACTCACCACAACACCATCAAATAAAACCAGCTGCACGCTGCCGCGTCTGCTGCGCCGGCGCCCAGGCTGCGAGGCGGGGCCCTGCTCCTGAGGTGGCAGGCTGTAGAAAGCGCGCACCCCTGGTTTCACCCAAGTGATGCTAGCCGCCGGCGGCGGCGGCGGCAGCTTGCGCAGGGTCATTAGAATTACCATCAGCTGCAGAGCAACATCAGCGACAGTGCAGTATGTGATGACTACCATAGCTGCAATAGAGCAAACAGCCACCCCCAGCTCGTGGCCCCATTCTGCAGCTCTTGACCACACCCTTGACACGATGTCCGGAGCGGTCAGCATTCTTGACTGCTGTGTGTTTGGCTGCCATGGTTGCTTCAGCTGGCGTGCTGCCGTGGGCTGACTGGCTGGCTCCAGCCTGTATACTGCCGAGCATGCAACCCCACCCATTGCAGACTTATGCTGCAACTCTCACCGCAGTGATGGTTTTGCCCAGCCCTGGATCGTCACAGTACAGCCCCCCAGGGCTGTCCAGCAGTTGTGGCGGCGACTCTGTGAACAGCTCTCCAGAGGCGGTGTCAGCCCAGAAAGGCAAGCTGGTCATGAGAGGTGCTTTGCTTTCGTTGCTGCCCCCTGCCAGGCTCCCAGCCCCACCGCAAAGGGCGCGATCCAGTAGTTGTTCTGATGCTGCATCAAATGGGTCGCAATCTTGTCCGAGCTCCAGGCAGTGGAAAACTCGGACGGTGGGGTGCGGTATGGGCCCCGTGGCCCGCTCCCGCATCTGCATCCACTGTGCACCCTCGCGCTGCAAACACAGGGTAATACAGCCAGCACAGCAGCGCAAGCTTAAGACCGGCGTTAACAGGTTGCTTGTTTGTTTGCGAGCGAACGTGTTGGACACTCCTTAAGGCGTGTTGTAAGGTAGGCACCTACAGGCCAGCCTCCAGTGATGCGACAAGCAGCTGAGATAAGGCAGCCGCATCTGCTCCCTATTGCCAGCAGAGCTGTCAGCTACACAGGTGCCATGCGCACCCCAGTTATGAGGCACCTGGTGGGGAAATGGGTCCAGCATTAAGCCGGGTGCTACGTCCCGGGTCAGCCGATGCAGGTGTCGACAGGTGGAGGCCGCAGCAGTTAGCGAGATACGGTCCAAGCGAGCCAGGATGGCGTGCAGCAGGTCGTCGCTGACCTGCACAACAGCAAACGTGGGACGGCACAACAAACTAAGAGGAAATCTACATGACCAGATACAATATCTACATTGCGAGCTGGCAGAACCTCAGGGCTGAGGCACAACACTTGTAGGACTCAGGAAGACCGTCAGAAACAGCAGTAAATGCAGTTCTCGTTGCGCAGAAGCAGCGCCACCACTGCCAGGGCAGCAACATGCAGTTGGTCTACATGTGCAGGGCAGTACCTGGGATAAATGGCAGGGACGGGAGTCGTCAGCTGTATGCAGCACCGTGGCTTGTGACCCACAACACTTCATGGGCAGAGCACGGAAGCACTCGGGCAGGCTGCAGGCATGGGAGAGGGAGCATGAATTGGAAGACCAGCGAAGCTTGCACAATATGGAACGGCAAAGTTGCGGCCCTGCCAGAAATGAGTGGCCCAGCCAGCCCACTTGAATGCCCCAGCGGGAGCCCCAGGCAACTTCATGCCCTCTTTCTCCAAATCCTGCCGCAGCTCTTGTATGTAGCTTGGAGACTGATGTTGCTGAGATGCAACAGATGCCTTGCCCCCTGCATCTTCCATCCATCTTGGCAGCAGTGTGGCTGGCACAAGGTGGGCAAACAGCACGGCAGCCTTATCGCTGGCCTTCCAGCGACTGTGCTTGGCCCATGTTGACCCAGGCAGCTCAACGGCCAACAGCACAGTTGCCGTGTTGCCTGACATTGCTGTGACCAGGGCATGGCATCGAATCAAGTTCTTGCAGGCCTGCAAGCAGCAGGGATGGATGGTCAGTGCGGTAAGCAAGCACTTACTCCATCACTCCCTCTGTTGTTGCATGTCCTCTTGCAACAACTACCATGCATCCGGTTAACCAAGCGCTGTTGACCAATGGATATCTAGCAGTGCATATTAGCTGTGCAGCCTGCAAAGGCTCACAAGATCGTGCGCTGCTGCTAGCTTGGTGATTTCCTGCTTTCTGTGCCCGACCGCTAAGACGGTAGCGAGGGCGGCAGTCAAGGATACATGCCTGCAGCGCAGAGGAGATCCATGGTTCTTTATATCGATTCAACAGAATCCATCGGTTGAGTTCAACGGTGTAATTCGGCCAGGCGACCGGCGCACCCCGATTGTGGGTCTTGCAAATTGGCGGTCTTCGTGTTCTGCCGCCCCGCGACTAATATGAGCCTCTGACCGACCTGCACCACGCTTCCTGGAGTTGGTATCCACGCCTGGTCCTCTTCCGAGGGGGGTAAAAACCCTGCCAGATGTCCCATGCTGCCGCAGCAGTATGGGGCCAACACAAACTACGGGTGAATCATCTGCTCTGCCATTGGCGATCGTCGATGACGCGAGTGCTGGGGCATAGGCTGTTGCCGCCACCCGCGCGGCAGTACACATGCGCTCTGGCGCAAGCGCAAGCAAAGAAGGAACCTTTGCCAAGGCAGAGCATTGTGATTAGGGCTGAATCCACGGCTGCAGACACCAATAACCAATTAACCACTCCCGCAATTGTGGCCGGGTACAGGGTGCATGCAACATGAGGTTTACGACGCAGCCCACTCTTCGGCAAACTCAGACTAAAGAGCGAGGAGATGTTTGGGATCATAACGGGGGTATAAAAGGAGAATCCACCTTCATACAACAAGACCACTGAGCATATAAAAGACAGACAAGTTGCAGCTGTATCACAAAGCGGCATTTGCATCCATGCAAGCAGGCCGGGAGACCCCTCCTCAATCGCTTGGAGCCTGGATGTGCGCAGCAGCTGCCCGAGCGCTCTTGAAAGTTACTCATGAAGCCCGAGCGAAACACAACAAGTGCCGTCAGATGGCATGATGTTACCAAAGCTGCGCAGCAGCTGGAGCCCAACTAGCGCCACCAGACCACTGTTAATATCACGACAGCAAAATCTGGCTTCGTCCGCACAGTTCAGGATATTACCTACATGTACACACGTTTTCACAATCGCGCAAAAAGCCGGCAGGTGCTTCAAATCAAGGTCAGAGATTTGGTGAGGCGACAGGTCCACCGCAAGACACCAGAGCAACGCCTTAGTTTCCCATCTTCAAACCTATAGCGTAATTGCTGGCGCAAATGGCTGTGGATCAACATTGGGCAGACCCGGGCTGGGTGCTGCGCGCGCAGCACAGCAGGGCTCGCTGGCTGAGACTCTAGGTGTTGCCCGGACCCTCGATTCCGCAAGTTATCTTTCATCCACTCCACCCACTGCAGCCTCACACAGGGGCGTAGCGCTGCGGACCTCCTCCATCTCAGCCCAGACCTGGGTGAGCCAGATTGCGGGCCTTGCAGCCGCCTCCGGGCGAGCCGGCCCCTGCATTTGCCCTCTGCATCAGTCCCGCAGCTGAATATGGAGACTATCTGGCTTGTGCAGCACCAGGCAGCCATGGGTGGTCAGCATGTCGCCGGCCGGCAGCTGCCCCTTGCTTGGCGCACCAGAAATGGCTGGTCGGCGTCTTCTAGAGCCGGTTTGGGGGCGATTTGGGACGCAAGCTGGCGCTCAAGGCTTGCAGCTTCCAGTCCACTCTCACGGCTGCCGCTCCGCTCCCCTACTTGAGCCCTGCAGGCCCCGATCGCACCGCCTTTGCACCCCATCGCACCCCCACCGCCCACTACTAGCGACTCAAGCCCCGACTGCAGCCTCCCGAGCCAGTTGCACCAGCACAGTGGCTGCCGGTCCCTCGAAACGCGGCGTCATGAAGGCCTGTCGCACGGTGAGCTGGGGACCCGGCAGCCCTTGCTAGGCTGTCTGCGATGTGGGAAAATGCATGCAAATCGCTGAGGCGCTCAACGCCGCCAGCATGTTCGAATGTCTGTCCAAAGTGCATCTCGGACTCTTGGTCCAGATGCGCTTGATTTACGGGCGGCGCAGCCCCCTAAATGCACAGCCTTCTCTCTGCAACCATCTGTGGCACGGACAATCCAACAAGACAGGCAACAAGCAAGGCAGTGCAACGAGCCCCGCCGCTGCCGCCCGCTTACACTGCCGCCGACTTCTTCCACTTGTTCTCCTGTGTGCAGCTTGTACTGTTAGCGAGCCTGGCTCTGGTGCTAGGCGCAAGCGCCGCTGCAGCGTGTTCTGCAGAAGTGACTTGCGTGGACAGCACCTGCGCTGAGGCATATGGAGCGCCTGACCAGGGAGAGTTCCCCTTCTCTGTTGACTACACCACCACAGGAGATTCCGTGTCCACCACCTTCCACTTCAAGGTCTGCATGCTTACTAAGTAGCTAGATATGCATTTGACTCTGTCTTTGTTCTTGGCTGGGATGCAGCAGCAGTCAGGACAACACCAGGAGCACGTGTGATTTAAACCTGCCCATGCAGCCTGCTCACCCCTGCGCGCTTCTTTCCCCTCTTGCCCCCACAGGTGTGCTCCACGGCGTGCGTAGCGGCCGACCCGCTGTGCAAGTCGCTCAAAGCCTTCCGTCTGCGCCTGAACGACGAGGTGCTGGCCTCCCCCGCCAAGTTCATCAAGATGGCCAACCCAGAGGGCTCGGTGTCGGCCACCTGCGCCGCCGCCGGCCCCGGCTGGTTCATCAAGGATGCGGAGCTGCTGTCCCTGGCAACCAACAACCCCGCACAGGTGAGCCACAGCAGACCAGCTGGCCGGCCCCATTTACGGCACTGTCCTGGCCCTGGCCATTCTTGCGCACAGCTGCACGTGCATTCATTCTATGCTCCATCCTTGCCACACGCTGCTCCGGCCGCATGTGTGTTGCCATGCCCACCATCTTCAAATGCCTAACCTTCAACCCTCAAGGCCCAATTCCTATCAGCCCACAGTGTGCTGTGCGGCTTCTATGCTGTTGTTTGCCGTTCCCACTGCTTTTTTCCTTCCCTCTCTGGCACCAGTTCAACTGTTCATGTTTTTCACATTGAACCACTGAAGCTGTGCCAAGCACCCTCCCTGGCCTGCCACCCAACAACCCCTGCTCACATGGTTTCCCTGCAGGGCGAGACATGCGAGGTGTTTAGCATCAGCGTGTACAACCCCACCGGCGCCGTGCAGCCCATGTTCCTCTCGGAGCTTTGCCAGCAGGGAGTCAAGATTGTGTCAGAAGAAGGGGACGGTGAGGCGCTGCCCCTGCATGCCCACAGCTCGTTTAAGGCCTTTCTCTTGCACATCGTCTTGTCGCACCCGCTCCTTGCTCCAACAGTCCGCTCAGGCCTTTGGCCCCTGATATCACACCCCTGCTGTTTTTGAGCTCAGCAAAACCCCAGCATGCCCCCTAAACCGCATGGTCCGCGTGCCCCTCAATCAGCATGTGCGGTTTCCGAACCCGCTCTCGCCTAGGTTCTGGCCTGGCCCTGCCGCCTCACAGTTGCCCCCGCCCTGTGCTGTAGATGTGTTCACACAGGAGGGCGCCTCATGCCTCTACACCCTGGAGCTGTCTTCAGGCGTATCTGGCGTGGGTCAGCTGGACCAGCGCAGCCCCTCACCTCCCCCTGTGCCCTCTCCCCGACCCTCGCCACCCAGCCCGACCCCCACCCCCAGCCCCAGCCCCAGGCCTGTGCCGCACCCCAGCCCGGTGAGCATAGTCGAGGCATGCTTGCAGTTATCTGTGTGTTTTTCTCTCTGCACGGTTTATTGACATATTCTGCCTGCTTGCCGCCCGCCTTGCGTGCCTGCCTCCTGCCTGCAGAAGCCCCACCCCTACTACAGCGGCAGCTCCCACCACCGGCGGCTTCAGCAGGCGCCGTTTGTGCGCAACCTGCTGTCATACTACTCTGATGGCCGCCCCTCCACCCACCACCACGACGACCACCACAATGAACACGACCACCACCATCACCGCCACCTGTCTGGCGAGCAGGCAGTTGCTGAGCCACTGGCCTTTGCCACGCGCCGGCTCATGGAGGCCTCAGCTGTGCCCCTCCCCACTCACCTCTCAAGCACCCGCCGCCTGCAACACGCTGGTCATCACCACGGCGGCCACCACGGTGATCGTGCACCGGTCGCTCACTATTATGGGGTGAGCAAGCCTGTAAGCCCCTGCAATGCATGCATTAGCATGCCAGCCCGCCAGCAAACCTCTATGCTCTTTGGATCAGCATTACGCAGCACATTGCACAAGAAAGGAGAAGCACAGAAGAAGCACACTACGGAGCCCTGACCTCGTGCATCGCTCCCCCAATCCATGTGATGTTGTTGCAGGCTGGCCACCACCACCGCCGCCTGCAACACGCCGGTCACCACCACGATGGTCACCACGGCGACCGTGCACCGGCTGCCCACTACTATGGGGTGAGCCAGTATCCCACATGTAGCCCCTGCATCGTGTGCATCAGCATGCCAATCCGCCAGCAACCCCATTGCTATGTGACTCATCCCTCACTGAGCACACCTCAGTAGAAAGGAGGAGCACACTACAGTCCTGACCTCGTGCATCGCTCTCTTGTTCCATGTGATGTCGTTGCAGGCTGGCCACCACCACCGCCGCCTGCAACACGCCGGTCACGACCATGACGGTCATCACGGCGACCGCGCACCCGTTGCCCATTACTATGGGGTGAGCCAGTCTCCCATATGTGGCGCCAGCACTGTTTCAACCTGCTAGCAAAACCACTATGCTCTTCAAGTCGGCATTACTTAGCACACCGCAGAAGGGACAGAGGCCTGACCTCGTGCTGTGCTCTCTCGATCCCTTGATGTTGCTGCAGGCTGATCACCACCACCGCCGCCTGCAACACGCCGGTCACCACCACGATGGTCATGGCGACCGCGCACCGGTTGCCCACTACTATGGGGTGAGCTAGTATCCCACATGTAGCCCCTGCATCGTGTGCATCAGCCTGCTAGCCGGCCAGCTATACATAACCTTCCAGGTTAGTAACGCTTATCGCACCACAGGAGAAATAGAGGCGTGACCTTGTCGTTTGCTCTCTCCATCCATGGAATGTACTTGCAGGCTGGCCACCACCACCGCCGCCTGCAACACGCCGGTCACGACCATGATGGTCACCACGGCGATCGTGCACCGGTTGCCCACTACTATGGGGTGAGCAAGTCTCCCATACGTGGCGCCAGCACTGTATTGGCCTGCTAGCAAAACCACTATGCTCTTCAAGTCAACATTACTCAGCACACCGCAGAAGGAGGGCTAACCTCGTGCTCTCTTGTTCCATGTGATGTTGTTGCAGGCTGGCCACCACCACCGCCGCCTGCAACACGCCGGTCACGACCATGATGGTCACCGCGGCGATCGCGCACCGGCTGCCCACTACTATGGGGTGAGCTAGTATCTTACATGTAGCCCCTGCAATGTATGTATGCATCAGCATGCCAATCCGCCAGCAAACCCCATTGCTTTTCAATTCAGCGTCACTTATGGCATTATAGAAGGGACAGAGGCCTGATTCTTTTCGCCGTCCCATGGGATGATTTTGCAGGCTGACCACCATCACCGCCGCCTGCAACACGCCGGTCACGACCATGATGGTCACCACGGCGATCGCGCACCGGCTGCTCACTACTATGGGGTGAGCAAATATCCCATATGTGGCCCGTGCACTGCATGTATCAGTGCATGCTTCAGCGACTAGCGAAACACTACTCTCAAAGCGATTCAGCATCACTCATCGCGCACAGGAACAAACAAAGGCCTGACCTCGTGCATCGCTCTCTTGTTCCATGTGATGTTGTTGCAGGCTGGCCATCACCGCCGTCTGCAGCACGCCGGTCACCACCACGATGGTCATGGCGATCGCGCACCCGTTGCCCACTACTATGGGGTGAGCATTCTGGTGTCGCTAGTGCGGTCTATGACAACGTGTTGAATGTTTCAGCGTGCAAGCATCGGCATCACTGCCTGTCCAGACCGCAACAACCTCAGTTGTGTACCGTACTCGACACCTTTGTGCCTCTACCCCTGGCTGTTGCAGGCCCACCACCACCGCCGCCTGGCAAGCTTTGACGGCCAGGCAGCCGCCACGGGCCGCAGCTTGCTGCATGGCGGCTATTACCACGGCGGCAGCAGCCACCGCCACCATCTTTAACAAGTGCAGGTTCTACGAGCTGTAGCTCAGCGCGGCAGGGTCCCTTCTCCGCTGGCCTGACTTATCAGCGTCTGGTAGCCAGCCAGAAGATGCCCCCAAGGCATTGCTGACGCCTGCCTTAAGGATTGCAGGTGTACCAACCTGCTACATGCCGTGGCTGTGTTGCCATGTGCCCGCTGAACTGCCTGCCCAGCAGGGGCCTGCTTCACCTTCTGCCACGTTTATACCTGCCTTTTGCATGCTTCTTGTTACTCTTTAACGCTGGCTTTGAGGATGCCGCCTGTACGCGCGAGAGCAAAGCCTCGCTTCTGCCTCATGTCTCCCAAACCTTTCGTCTTGTCAACAGTGTGCAGTGCAGTCCCTGTCCCGTACCCGTCTCGTCTCCGATTTACCTTGATTTGGCAGCATTGATTCGTCGTGCCCATTACGCCGCCAGTTGTGCCCGAGGCCGCACCTTGCGGCCTCTGTGATAGCGGTTTTAGGCGAACGCCTCCATCGCTCCCGCTCAATCCAAATTCATCCTCGCGTGCCCATTAGGCTTTCCGCTTCGATTGGTCTTGATTAGTCCCGTGCACCGCCCGTCTGGCGGCTCGCGCCCGATTTCTTTCTAGCACAATGCTTCTAGGCTCAGGATTACTCCCAGATCTGTCGTCACCACCACTGTGCAGTTAGTCAGCTGTCATTGCATTTTAGCCAGCTGTCACAAGTGCCACTCACCATGCCACTCCACCGTTTGTCCTGTCCTGCGTGTGAGCCCAAGCTCAACAACTCCACCCAATGGCATGAGTTGCCGCGCGGCTCTTGTGCTGCGTTGTGCCATGTCTTGTTGCTCTTCCATGCATATAACTCTTGCACTACTTGTAGATGAGTGTTGATGTAACTTGCACAGTGAGATTGACAGCACATAGCGTGGACACTGCATGGCAGTCGCTTATGTGGAGGCACCATGTCGAGGGGCATGCTGCATCTATAGGGAGCCGCTTCTTGCTCAGTAAAACCACCGGGGTTACGATAGGGTTAAGTGGAAAAGCCTTTACCCAAAGAATCAAGGAAGCCAGTGGACTGGCCAAACATGACGCGCCCGCTTGTCGCGCAACAGTTTCTCGGCTTCCTGGCAGGTTGCGGGCTAGGTAGGGAACACCTTATAGAATGCAGCGACTTCGCTCGGAAAGCTAGGATGCAGGCGAGTTTTAGCAGCGCCGGCGCCAGGCGGCAGCACCCGCCATAAATCATCCAGCAGCCCTGCGCCCCTGACATATTGCCTTCAGGCACCATGGCACATTTCTTTCACGGGTTGAACGAGTCGAACCTGATGGATAGCCTGCACATCCACTGGTGGAGCTCACGGCAGGCTGCAGCCAAGGTGGGGACGGAAAGGAATTGCACGGTTTCTTGCTAGCCATGCTTCAATGTGCAAGCCCTGTGCAAGCCCTCAATATATTGTTTTTAACTTTGTCTTCTGGTGCAGGTGCAGCAGGCAGCTGCATCGCCCACCACCCGCGAGTGATGGAGTGACCCTGGCCAATCGGTTTGAGTGCACTCGCCTCCAACCCTGCACATGTTCACGCGCGCAATGATGGTGCTCTGCAAAGCTTTGCTTTGCCCTGTGATAAGTCGACAATGATGTGTCACCCTGAAACGAATGAGTTGCCACCCTGCTGGCATGGCATTTGGGCCTGTACATCCCCACTGCAGTTTTGCCCAACCACCCACCCAATTTTCGTGCTCATCAATTTCACAATATTTTTTAACCGCTGCTATTTTCACAGCTGTTGGATACTGTACAGAAGTTGGTAAGTAACGTGTACAAAACCTTGCAAACATGCTACAGTGTGACAACCACAGAATGCCAGGCAAAGAATCCTGCTATACCTCCATAGGGACCTGCAGTTTCTGTGCCGGCTGCTGCATCTCCATGTCGTCAGCTGGCGGCGGCACCAGCTGCATAGCTGCATCTATTCCTCGGTGCAACTGCTGAAAGTGTTGCTGCAGTTTTGCCGCCTCGGCGTCTGCTGCCGCCACGCTGCTCGCAACCTGCAGACAAGCCAAATATGCAGATAAGCCACATGTGCCATACTGGGGCCCATATTCACCATGTGCGAGCAAAACAGGTGCAACATAGCAGCAGCACCAACAGCAGCCCGGCATAGAAAGGCAGTTGAGCAGTGTCAAAGGGAAACTACAAGTATTACCAACACCATAACCTCGTGAACCCACGTCACCCACCTCTGCATTTCTGCCTGCCACATCATTGAGCAGCGCATTACGCTTGAGCTCTGCCACCACCCCCAGCAAAGAGTGGCAGGCTTGCAGCATCTTCTCTGCAAACACCTCCATCAGCTCTCCCGGGACACGCGCCTGCACCACCAGATGGTGGGTGGGAGGGGCGGGGGGTGGGGAGGTGGGTGGCAGTAAGGCGGACCCTCCCATGCTGGTGCTGCAACATGTCTACAGTTACGTAATGGCGTGTCCAGCGCATCCGCTGTGCTGTGGATGGCCGATTAGAACAGGGCGGCAGGAGGCTCTCCGCACCTGCTTGCCCGCCGCGTCGCCGGCCTCATCCGTCAGTCCAGCTGATCGCAGCAAGTTGGCAAAACTGTCCAGCAGCTGCTGATACTCGCTGCGGATGCGGTCTTTGAGCGAAGAAGTCGCCATGTGAAAACCGGGCGCCGCAGAAATGACTACGCAGTCAATTACAAGCTCGACAGCAATGAGTCACTGCCCAACGAACATGTGGTGCGCCGCTGCCACATGTACCGCCACCGCCGCACGCTGCCACTGCTGGACCGCAGGGTCTGTGGGCCTGAGCTACAACTGCATCTCCAACTCTCATGCTGAACAGCTGATGCACACTGTGGCTCACCAGGAACGATCCCAAGGCCAACAGTGCACTCCATTCGCCCATTCTAAGGTGGTCATGTTGCCATGGCAGCGCCGCTTGTCCGCCCCAACTGCCTGCCCGATTTTGCGGATGCCCCACCAGATTCACACCCCAGCACCACCTCCTGGCTGCTACAGGCCCTCAGCGAGGCCCGCCGCTCCGACCGCAGCTCAGCTATGCGCAAGGCATATGCGGGTGCTGCCGCTGCCTTGCCAAGCCTGTGATTGATGTTGGTGTGGATTAGGACTTTACAGCAGAGTGTCACCCATAGTTGCACAGCCCATGCCTGCCAAGTGTTTTGCCTCTACCATACCTGATGTGACTGGTGCGAAACAGGCGCTGCACCTCGCCCAGCAGGTGCCAGCCAAACAGCACATCTTCCCGCTGCTGGGCCACTGCTTGGCGTGCACTTTCCTGCCGCTGCCACCCCTCCCGCCACTCCAGTGCCTGCTGCTGCTGCTGCTGCTGCTGCTGCTGCTGCTGCTCTTGCTGCTGCTTCCAAGCTGCAGCTATCGTGGGAGAGAGCACTGCTGATGCTGCACACCGAGCCAAGCAAACCACTCATCACTGAAGCCGTAGCTGCGTACAGCTTCCAGGTATGCTGCTACCGAGGCTGGCGGGAAGCTGGCTGCCTGCCTGACTGCCAATGCCTCTGCCCCACTGCGCCGCACCGGCCTCTCAGCCTTAACATCCGCAGCTGCGGCATCCGCCTGTGCCTCAATGGCAGCTGCATCCCAGCGCAACGCCGATGTGTTGGGCCGTTTTTGGGGTCAAACGAGGCAATGCTGAGCAATGCCGGCTGGCGCAGCTGATCTTGGAACGCCGGCAGCGACACAAACAGCTCGTCGGCTGGGTGGTAGGCCAGGGAGCGGGAGTAGCAGTTCAAGTGCGATGTCAACCCGCACAACCTTGCATGATAGCGTGCCAATGCCTCAGCCTTAGACCGGTGCAGTGGGTGCCCCGCGTGTCATGCTGCCAACGCTGCTGCTGCTTCCGTTGACAGCTGTTCAGAAGTCTGCGCGACTGTCCTCAAGTGGGCTGCACGCTCAGCGGCAGCCGTATCAGGCAGCAACGGCCGGGGAGGCGCCACACTGCGGCTTTTGCTGCCACGGATGCTGTGCCTGCTGACACTGCTGCTCAGCAGCAGCAGCAGGAGGGAAAGCTGCAGAATTGCAAGCGCCATGAACAGCAACAGCAGCATGAACAGCAGCATGAGCAGCAGATGTTCATGACGCTTTCGCTCCTGCAGCTGTCCCTTGCTGCTGTTGCTGTCGCTTCTGATTGCATTGCGGGGGCTGCTTTTCCCCATTGACTGCTGCTGCTGCTTGTGATGGTGATGGTGATGGCAAGGGCTGTGGGGTCTGAGCAAGTCACCTGCATGCAGTTTGAGTGGGGGTTGAAGGTGGGTGGGGGGTCGGTGGGGGGCATCGATTATATGCTGCAGTATTCGCGCAGCCCCATTGGGCCCTCCAACCCGTGCGGGCTGTAATACGATGGCTGCACCCCTAGGAGAAGCCTGGCGTCGCAGCGCCTCGCCTTCCCTGAGCGTAGCGGCTCACTTGAAAGCATCTGGCTCTGTGGACCACCCGCCGCAGCTGCTGACCTGCCGCCACTGTTGGAGGTTTCACACGTAGAGCGAAATGCTTTCAAGTAAGCCGCAACGCTCAGGGAAGGCGAGGCGCCGCAACGCCAGGCTTCCCCTAGGGATGCACCCGTCCTATTACAGCCCGCACCAGTTAAAGGGCCCAGTGGGGCTGCGCAGAATACTGCAGTATATAAATGATGCACCCCACCCACCCACCCACCTTCACCCCCTAGCTGCTGCTGCCTTCGCTGCCTCGCAGAATAAGTAAGAGCAGGTGTTGACAGCATGCTGCACTGAGTCCCGGAACACTGTGACATCCACCATACAAGTGGTGGCCTAGTTGCCCCACAGCGGCATGCCATGCCAGGCGACGCGATTGCTGATATTCTGAGTGCCAGCTTCTTTCACTCCCTGCAGCCAGCTAAACAGGAGATGGCAGTTTGATTTGGTGAATAGTACTCAATCGTGATCATATTGCCCATGCACATTAGGTCCATAATGTAATGTTGATAACGATGCACATGCAAATAAGGCACACGGGGGACAGGCAGCGGGACTGCAAGGCGCGTGGCGCAACACTTGGCAGGCAGGCAGGCAGGCAGGCTGGGGCCAAGGGTGCTTGGCAGGCAGCAGGTGCTATGGTGCCAGCAGGACCCACCGCCCTACACCCGCTACCTCACCGCCCTCACTGGCAGTGCCAGCTGCCCCTGAAATTGGCGCTCATGACCCAGTCAAATATGTGGAGCAGGATCATGAAGTGCGAGGGACCGTTGCCAATGCTCACGGACAGCGGGCTGCCCTGCGTCTCGCACAGGCGGAAGCCAAGCTGCAACAGGTGGCAGCTCATGGTCATGTTGCGCTGAACGCAGTTGTGCCCTGAGCCGTCTGCCTCCTTGCGCTTCCCACCGGTTCCAAGTGTGCGCTCTGCCTGGAAGCTGCGCCCTGGCTGGTACAGTGCACCATGCATGAGCTTGTTGGGCACCAAAAGGAACTAGCGGTCTCCGTTGCTGTCGCGGCTGTTTTGTACGACCGAGTCCAAAAGTTCCAGGTGTGGCCGCAGCAGCTCATGGTGACGAGGCACACCAATGTGCTGTATGACGTTGCGCCCACTGCTGCAGCCCAACTTCTTGCTGGGGTGCATGGCTGCCTCGGTGCAAATCAGATCCACCATCTGCTCGGTTGTGGGTGCATAACGCGGGTTGGCGACAACCGCCCTACAGCTGTTGAGGGGTGCCCAAGCACTGCCAAACTTGGTATAGCGCAGGCTGCTGCGCTCGCATGTCAACCCCAGCGTGGCGCCACCAGGGACAGACTAGGGCTTTGGTGTGGTGGCGGCTTGGTGAGCCGCCGCTGCCGCTGCTGCAGCCGCCACTGTCACCGCTGCTGGCCCGCGAGATTGCCGAGCTGCTAGGACCGCCTGCACAAACTTACGCAGGGCCGTGTCTTCTCCTGCAAGCATTGTTTGAAAGCAGCGCAGCCACCAAAAGAAATTCGAATGCATTTAAAACTAACGAGCGGATTGAGTCACCGTCGTTTTTATAGGGCAGCATGACCAAAATAGAAGGGGGCATCCAAGGAAAGCAAAAACAAGCTGGGCACAGACAGTTGCCTGTTAAAACCTCACCCATCACGACATTGAGGCCCCCCTGCTCTGTCTCAAAGAGGCCGGGAGGGGTTGTGGCCGCGAGGGACGCTGCTGCGGCTGCCGCTGTCTTCAGTGTTAACGGCGTCGCGGCCCTTGTCAGCGCTATCCTCCATGTCGCTGTCACTGTCACCTGTCTTCATTGAAATCAGCCAAGGCGAGCAGCGGGGCAGTGGCCAGGCCGGTCAAACCATAGACTCCGACCCCTTCCCAGGCAGCGCGCCTGGCGGCTGCCTCGCCCGCCGGCGTGGACTGCGCACGCAGGGCTGCCCGTGCCTCAACCTTGACCCTCAAGGTGCTGGCTGCCAGCAGCTCTGTTCGGACGCCCGTCATTTGTTTCAGCATTACTCCCAGGCCAAACCAGTCGCAGACGGCCCTGCACAAGGCGAGCGATGATGCGGATTCAAGCGCTGGTTCAGCGGCACGGGGGCGCAGGCGGGCGCCGGCACCTACTTGAAGCCACCCCCTCTGGTTGCCGTTGCCAGCAGGTAACCTGCGCTGCTCAAACCTTCCAGTGCAGGCTCACCTGTTGGCTGTGGGTCCCTTGAGTGACTTGAGGAATCCTGGGAGGCTGCTGCACACGGGGCCCGTTGTTCGTGCGGCTGGCAGCTGTTTCAGGGCTGCAGTTGTTTCTAACGCTACTCGTGCAGCTGCCGCGGCCCGGGCCCCAGCTGCTGCCATCTTGGGACGGGTTAGCCGGGGCCGTCAGCTGCTGTGTTTGGTCAATTATCACAGAGGATGGGAAGAAATGACTCGGTCATCGCGCGTGCCAACCTTGGCAGCCCCAAGAAAGCAGTCCAGGGGTGCAGGACGCAGCTCTGTCATCACGTCCTTTAGAAAGGGCTGTGTAGAGACCCCAACCTTAGTGCCTCTACTGTGAAAGCTAACGTACATCACGAACGATAGAGGTGGGAGGCTGCTTGGAGGGTAAGCAGCAGCAAGGAGCAGCAAGTGGTAGGGACGGCACAAATGCCAACTCTGAGATCACAAGTTGGCCAACCCCAGGATGTCGACTGGGTGACCAAAACCACGTTAGAACACGTTTGTGCAGCATTTCATATACATCTCCATGCTCCTGATGGTGCCAGGATTCAAACAATCGAGTCAAACTACTAGACAGAGAAGGCTTACTTGGGGGCCGTTGGAGCGCCGCCCATTCGACGGTCAGATAGGTAAAATTGCATTGCTTAAGCCTTGACCCATGCAAGAACTAGTGACTATTAACACCGCAGTAGAAAGTTTGTGTCAGTTTAAACGAGTATAGAGTGAGAAACAAGCATCAAGGTAAATTCTACGTCGTCACGCGCGGCAACAATCCAAAGTTGTGTGCTGTTTGTATTCGCGATGTCAGGCGTGACATGGTATCAGGCTCAAGTAAACAAGCTTCATGTCATGCCATGTCAGGCGTGATATGGGCAAACAAGCATCTTGTCACCTCCATGTCGACATAAGTCTATTTAACATGCACCATGTCAGCCCATGTCACAGCCGACATGCTGAGCATCAGTGTCTATGGCTTGTACACAGGGTCTCATGGTTAAAGCTATTGCAGCTGTACCGCAGCGGCTCCTGTGGTTCTCAGTGAAACCAGGGTGGCATGAACTTAGACAATGCCGAAGTAGCGGGGAATTCAACCATGGTGGACCCGCAACCTGGGCAATTAACCTGGCTGGCGGCGGCACATCCGTAGCAAGGAGGGGCATAACAGCCATCCAGCCAGAGCAATGCAGCCACGCTGCTTTGGCGACACAATTGGGAGGATAGCATCTCCGATCAGACCTCTGAGATCAAGCAGACACCCCCTAAACGTGCGTACTGCTATGGGCTGCCGCCCCTCCAGCTATGCTGACGGCATGCCGGGCATGCTGCGGCGGGGCCCGTTCATAGATCTCATGGACCCGGTGCGTGTGCAGTTAGCAGTTAATTCATTGCTCAACACGTTCCAATGTCAGTGCAACTTAACCGAGAGGCCGCCTTGCGCCTGCCATGGTGGGCAGTTGCCCGACGCGCCGGACGGCTGCGGCCGCACCCTCTCATGTTTAAAGGTGTTTTAGTGGTTTCAACGCTGTTCTGACGTTTGCGCCGGCGACAGGTGCAAGCCCACCAGCTTGCTAGGATGCTTAGGTGCGCTCGGTGGTGACGCGGGACCGTTGGCAGTTTATGGTGCATTAAACGGCGTATCATCGGCTTGCGGTGCTGCTTAGCGCCCGGAGCGTGGGCCAGTTCAAGCCGCCTCCAGCACGGCCGCCTGCGCCCCACCTCCTTTCCTGGGATGGGTTTGCAGGGCATGTTCGCGTCTGGACTACCTAATCCCGCTCTGATTGGCCACATGAGTCCTTTAAGCGTGGCAGGCAAGCAGTTTCGTCAACTTGTAGTGCTAGAGGTTCACGGCTGGGGCATATTGTGGCTGCGCGAGGGAAAAGGAAGTGTGCAAAGTCTGCCAACCCATGCTGCCGTGCATCATGCTTGTGCGGGTTGACATATATCTTTTCAAGCAGTTGTACAGAGGTGTGGCAAGCAATCTGCAATACATCTGCCTCTTGTTTGCAGCTTCCCTTGCTACAACCCTCTGGAGAAAGTTCAACCGCTCGCTTGGGCGTTGCACTTTCTGTTGGTGAGTGCCCCAGTGAGTGCCGCAGCACACAAGTCTCGCCGCTGGTTGTCCTGTTTAGGCCTTTGCATCACCGTGCATGAAAGGCAGTGGCAGACTGTGCCGGGAATGCTGCAACATAATACGGGCATTTGAGCTATGCGGTTTAAGTACATCGGTGAATCCTCATGTGGGCTGCTGCTCAACCCGTCCCTTCCCAGGTCAAGAGGATGGTGCCAACGTTCAAAACAAGCCGCCTGTCACCATACTGTCTGACAACAAGAGGTGGCTGTGGGCGCAAGTGGCCGAAAGAGCAAGGCCAGCCGTACCAAGCCAATGTTTAACTGGAGCAGCAATTACGGCCGTCACTTAGCATCCGGCTGCTTCTTGGCATTGCTTTATTCCATTTTGGTATGTATGGTGACATTATGGTATGTATGGTGATCTGTAGTGTCAAACCTCCTCTTATTGGCACAGCATACACACACACAGCACACAGGGAAGGTCAACCACAACGATCTTACAAACATGGTGTTGATATGCTCCCTGTCAACACCACGTGGACATGCAGCTTCCTGTATGGCCTGAAAAGGCTGCAACAAGCAGCCTGTTGACATGGCGGTGACAAGCTGCCCTGTCAGAGTCTTGAAGCACCTTGTCACATCCGGGTGCATACATGGGCACCATACGTTGGGATAGAAGTGTTTACCTACCACACCATCCTTTCCTCACCTAGATGGCGATCAACTGCGACGGGTAAATGAAAACGACGTGCAGATGAAACTATAAGCAGTGCTGGTACATGAAATTCGACGTGGATGGCGATCAACTGCGACGGGTAAATGAAAACGACGTGCTGAAACGGAGACAACACATATAAAGTTGTCAGAGGTACAAAACATCTCACCACCTGGGTTCGAACCAGGGACCTAAGGATGACAGATGTTTCAATTGTAAATATTACAGTCCTTCGCTCTTCCAAACTGAGCTATGGTGAGCCAATTCGATACCAAATCGTGTTTCGCACCATACATATTGGTATCCACAAGCACTCTCGTCCTCCCTCGGACCGGCGGCCCTGTAACTTCCCTCAGTCAGTCAGACCGGCCGCCAGTCAAACTCACTTTAAACTCACTTGTTTAAAAACAGGGTTTAAAAAAAGACTTCAAGACCGCCTTCTTCAAACCAGCCAGCAACCTCAGCCAGTCACCAGACGGCTCTCGTCC
>JAAMXP010000493.1:1280-11359 GCA_019693395.1 Ettlia oleoabundans
CCCCTCCCCGCCGAAGGTGGTCGTCGCTCACAACGGGCCAACAGGGCTAGGAGCCCGCCGGCATTCCATCTGCGGCGTGGACTGGGTTGAGCCAGAAGCCGATTTTGGCGACCCTGACCTGGCGGTGGGTGTGGCGTAATGAATGGGGTGTGAAGTAAGGAATGCTGATGGTTTGGGTGTGAAGTAAGGAATGCTGAAACAAGGAGTTGGTGTGACACAAGGTATGCTGATGCTGGCGCGCCGGCTGCTGCTGCTGCTAGTGTCCCTGTAGCCGCTGCGCCTACTGCCCAGACTACGCCTGCTGTTGCTGGTAGCCAAGGCAGCAGTGGGGTGTTGTGATGCACTTGCGCCCTTACGCCGTTTTCGGTGCAATCAACCTACATTTTCTATGATTGTTTGGTGTTTGTATCTGTACAGGAGGCTTTGGATATGATGCGTAGCCAGGGGTTGCACATCCCACTGGTCCTCTTCGGCCACATGCACAGCCAGCTGTCAGGTGAGGGGTGGACGGGGTGGCAAAGTTGTCTGTTTTGGGGACGCTGGGGTGGTGGCTGGATTGGGGTGCCGGGCAAGGTTGAAGGGGGCAGGCACTTCCCTCAGCAGGTGGGGGGCTGTCTTGGGCCAAGGTGGGCCCCATCAGAAGGGGCAACACCACAGCATGGGGCGAGGAGAGGCTAGCTGGAAGATGCTAAGGCGCAGCTGCTGATCGGAGTGGCAGGGCAGAAGAGTGGGGACGAGGTAGCAGGCTGGCAGTTAAGGGCGGTGCGTCAGGCCCTTTCGCTCACCGCCTAGCCACTACTCCTCTGAGGGAATGTTGAAGGCATGTGTGTGAAGCGGTGGTAGGTAGGCCGCGCAGGCTCATGTCAATGCTACTCTTGCACTGTTCTTCCTCGTTGGAGCTGTGTGTCACCCCTCGCCGCTGCTGCTGGTGCTTGCAGGCGGAGGCAATCGCAACATGGTGGAGGTGGATCCCTCCGGCGGTACCGTCTACCTGAATGCAGCTGTGGTACCGCGCATACGCAGCTTCCCAGCACCTCCCGGCGTGCTAAATCAGCAATCGCCAGAGAGCGATAGCAGCGGCAGCGCGGGCAGCAGCGCTGGCGACGGCAGCGCAGTAGGCGACGGTAGCGGCAGTACAATGCGGGGTCACCACTTTGTGTTGGTGGAGATGCGGCAGCAGGTGGTGACGGCAGCCAGGGATGTGTGGGTGGGGGTGTGCAGCGCAGCAGCAGCAGCAGCAGGTGATGTGGGCAGCAGCAGCGGGGGTGATAAGGGTGGTAGCGGAAGCGGCAGTGCGAGCGGTACATCGCAATGCATTGTACTGCATGAGCAGGAACTGTTGCGCACTGCCTTCCCGGCAAGCACTGATGAACCACAGGCTAGAGAGACATGCTCAGCAGGAACAGGGGCAGCAACGGACGGCAGCACGATAGCAGCACGTGCAGCTGGGAGAGGGGTGGCAGCAAGTAGCAGCCCAGCAGCCACCACTGCTGATGATGTGGCCCGGCAAGCTGCAGCTTCCTTCAAGTCCTCGGACAGCTATGTGTCTTCTGTTTTTAGAGGGCATACCGGCAAGTGGGATCCTGTGGTGGTTCATCTGCCTGCGGCTGTTTCCCAGCAGCGTTGCTAGGCAAGCTGGATGCCACCAAGCTGCCATCTTAGCTCGCCTTTGTGGCCTGCCAGATTTCCCGCCTGCTCTCTGCTGACAGAAATCATCTGCTTTTCTCTGCTCGCTCACACCCATCTTCGGCTGTTTTCTCGGCTCTCAGCCACCATCTGAGTTGCAAAGTAACACTTGGTTTAATTGCTCCAGTCCCTTGCCCCTGTCATATTCATTCGTGCCTCCCACCCAAACATGCCAACATTGTACCCCTCATTTCTTGACCCGGCCATTCACAATGAAGCGGCCTGTCAGGCAATACATATCCAATTCACGTAACAGTTACACATTGCTAAGGCGCCTACTAAATTATAGATCGTGGTATACTGATGATGGACTTTGTAGACACTGGTCACACACCAGAATAGCAGACAGCAGAATACAGAGCGTCTTCTGCACGCTTGGCATTTCAAACATGCTGTGGTTGATGCTGTTCCGAGGCCCTCTTCATTCATCAGAATGTGTTCGTATGGGCGCAGGTGGGCCTGCAGGGGCATCGCAGGGGGCATTTGTAAGGTGACTGATGACCCAGGATGACAAAAAGTAAAGCCACGGCACATGCATGTATGTATGCATGTTTGATAATGTGCGGAGGCAGATATGAAACGGGATACCAGGCACCCATGTGCTGTGCCCACAATGTGAGCTATGCAGGCTGTGAGGTATGAAGGGCCTCAGCGATCTTGGTGGAGTAAGTTTCGTCACTGTCGCGACTCAAGAGTAGCAAATACAACAAGTATAATCACAGGCCGAAGACATGGGTGCAGGTGCAAAACCGGGTGTCTGATAATAAAGCCGCTGGGAATATGCAAGTTGGCAGCAATTAACAATGCGAGTGCAGAGCGGTGGCGAGCCTCAGAGAGAAGATTAGGCAAAGTCAGCGGGGAATGACCGCTAACGCGGGTGTCCTCTCATTTGACACGCATGAATTGAGAAGAGATTCTCATCACAGGCAGCCGACGCAGCAAGGTTTTGTTTGCAATCAGGGTGTTGCAGGGAACTGGGGAAGAGAAAACTGTGCAGGAGGCAAAGGGGAGTGCATGTGGCAAAGGGGGTGTGCATGTCATGAAATTAGGAAGCGCTCAGTGCATTCTAAGTAAGTTATCAGCAAGGCTTGCTCAGTAGCAGAACTGGCTGAATGCTGAGTGGGTTCCTCATAGCGCTTATGATGTGCTTTTGATGCAGGGGCAGTGGCAGGGCAAATCGGGCCCATCAGCCAGCATGTGCAGCAGGCAAAGTGCCTATGTTGCACAACATGCATTGCAAAGGGGGGTGGTGCAGGCGGTGACATGCTGGTTATGTAGCGCAACAGAACATACGGGACAAGGAGAGCAATGCCACACCTGAGAGCCGCATGCAGTTGCAGGGCGACGGATTCATTTGCAAGGCTGCCGCCACAGCCGGGGCACGGCTGCAGCAGCGGGCAGGATGGGACCGCCAGCTAGCAGCCGCCGTTGGGCTGCTGCCCATGGGGGCTGCCGCCTGCCGCCTGCTGCACCTCATCCTCCCCTTCTGCATCCTCAAACCGGCCGGGGTCCTCTCCCACAAGCTGCAGAGAAGGGAAACACGCACAGCAAGGCACGCTACTGCCAAAGTCAGGCAGCTGGCAGTGATCAGTATTGAAATCAACTATTCAACCGCCAATGGATGACAATATCAACCCCTATTGCTCATCAACCAGCCAAGCATGCCCCAGCAACTGATGATCCAGGGGGAAAGTGTGGGCATCTAGCAATGTCGACCCGAACTAGCAGCTACTTGGTGCGAAAGCGCAGACTTGAACGCGACATAAGCACTAAAGGGATGCAAGCAGGCACCCTGCACAGATTCAGCGGGCGGCAAGCAACTGTGGGGGAGCCAGAGCGGCGACTTGCTAAGGGACCCACCTCATCCACGTCCCCCACGCCGATAGCTGCCTGCGCTGCCCCAGCCAGCACCTCATCTTCATTGTAGAAGAACCCATCCCCCTCATCATCATCATCGGCCTCTGCAGCAGTCAGGACCCAGGCAAGGAGGGGATAGTCAAGGCAGAGGTAAGGTGGCAACGATATACCTCCTTGAAAGGGAAAACGTCGGAAGAAAACGTGCAGCAAACAAGGTGGCAGGCGGGTGGGCCAGCATCGGTGCCAAAGCTATGAGTAGAAGCCTCCGCGCTGCTGGGGACGCAAAGATCGCCGCAGGCGAGCGCCGGGACAAAGGGCAATGCCTCACCGCTGAAGTCGGGGTTGCGCTCGGCGCCTTCGCAAAACGCCTGGAAGATGGCCTCAACTGCAGGCGTGAACAGCAAAGGGCAGCTTGAGGCGATATGAGTGCAGCGGCAAAACATCGAGGGATGGTTACTGGCCTGCTGAGTGCAATAATACGACACAATTACCCACAGACACGTGTGACATATGCTAGCGACATTGGCAACAGTGTGCAGCAGGAGGTGAGGCAGAAGCAGGTGGACCAGACCACCACACAGCCAATAGCATACTCACGGTGCGAGGGTTCGGCGGGGATGAGGCGAAGCTCCGGCAGCACTTCTGCTGCCTGCTCTTCTTCCTCCTCTTCCTCGCTACCGCTGCTGGCACCGCCCATGCCTCCCACCTCTTCTCCGTTGTCAAGCTGGATGTACAGGCAAGGCCGGTTGAAGGACTCCTCGTCGGTGGCGATGGCGTGCATGCTGATGGTGGGGAAGTCGCAGCTGTAGCCGACCGCCGGCTCGGCACTGCTCAACCAGAAGATGCGCCTGCGTCACGACAACGGCGGAAGGTCAGGACGGGTGTTAGGATATGTTGAGAGGCCGGTTGATGAAGTGATGGACCCTCTAGCGCATGCATGCGCCCACTTACGGCAGCGCCCGTGCATCAGCGTACCATCGCCACCAGCTTACATTCCGGGCATGTTACAGGGACGCACCACTCGGTGAAGAAGAGGGTCCCCTCGCCTTGGTCGCCAGAAGCGCCAATCACCAGCTGCAAGCGTTTAAACTTGTGCAACACGCTCTCCTCTTCGTCCAACACAGGGCCGCCATCGGCGGCGCGTTCAACAGCGGGCTCTAGTCCAATTCTCTCGGCCTGCTGATGCATAATACCGAATATGATGTTGAGCTTAAGCTTATGTGGGAAACAGATCAATACTGCCGCGTTCGTTGCGTAGCGGGCTTGAAGGGCGGGGGAAGCGGTACAATCCGTGTACCTCGTTGCCAGTTTACTCAGGTCCCCTTCGGGCCTGCTGGAGCGCAGGCGTCGTGAGTCTTCTGCTTGCGTTTGATCACGCTGCGCTTCGCGGTGTTGGACCTCCTGTTCGGCCTCAGATCACCGCTGACCTTCACCTGCAGTTCCCCTAGCGGCGCACGGCCAGGGCAGCAGCCGCCATGCGCGGGGTGCAAAGACTGGCCGGGTGCGTGCCCCGGGCAGGTTGGGTTTGCATCCCCCGCCCTCCCGCCACTGCGCTGCCTGCTGTCTGCCGTGCCTGGCTGCCAATCCATTTCAGCAGTCACAGGTGTTTCTCATGCGTGCAGCCTGCTCCGACGGTCGCCTTTAGTGGAGGAGCTGCTTCCCAGCTGCAGCAAGGCGCTAAACACAGAGGTGTGTGGAACGTCGCAAGCTTCAGCTGCCGGCGCCAGCGTCCCTGCTCTCCGGTTGCTTGAAGTTGCAGCTATCACTGTACCCTTATGTTGTCCAATGACCAGTTCAGCGCACATGCTCCTGTGCATCTCTTTCTTACCCTGCGTGAGTCAGCCCTTCAGTGCTCCCCTTGTTCTACTATCCTCCAAGCACCCTTGCCCTCCCCCCTCATGTGTCCCGCAGGCCTACAACCCCGCAGTGTTTGTAGACAAGAACACAAAGGTCATCGTGCAGGGGTTCACAGGAAAGAATGGCACTTTCCATTCAGAACAGGTGGGCCGTTTTTGTCCCCACGGCAGATGGCAGCCAGTGCTGCACTGGCAGCTCAGTTGATGCCCGGGTAAGCATGGGCCCTTTGCACCCTCATGGCCGCTTGTATTGGCACCAGAAATGTGCCTTTCAACCGTCCCCTGAGAAACCCCCCTTTTTGTTATCACAACCGGTGGGGTTGATCAGTGCATGGGTTGCTTGCCTACCTACACATGTACTGCAGGCCATCCAGTACGGCACGCAGGTGGTGGGCGGCGTCAATCCCAAGAAGGGCGGCAGCATGCACCTGGGCCTCCCGGTCTTTGCATCAGGTGCCTGCTCTCTTGTAATCATTGCATTGGGTATTTAACAAGGTGGGAATCGCCCCAACTCCAAAATAGCGGAAAAGCACGTGCTTGTGTCATGTTGCTGACTGTGGTGCTGCTGTTGTCCCGCCTGCGGCCCGCCTTCCTCTGCATTTGCACATGAACCTGGTTGTTTTTTGTTCTTACGCTCGCTGATGCCACATCCTCGCTGATACCTCCCTGGTTGGATATGTTATGCCTGCAGTGAGGGAGGCCAAGGAGGCAACCGGCTGCCATGCCACCGCTATCTACGTGCCACCACCCGGCGCAGCAAAGGTGGGCGGGGCATGCCAGGTTTCCGCCGATTCATTAGCGAGCTGCAACCCAATTAGGAGGAAGTTATGGCCGACAGCCTGCTGCCGCTGCAATCAGTCACATTAGCATTTTGGTTACAATGATGTGGCGTGTAGCCCAGCTCTTCTTGCCTCTGTTGCTTTTACCCGCTGTCCACCGCTTCCATTGCGCGCTTCTTGTGCCTGCGCCTGTGTCTGTGCTTATGCTGCCCTCCATCGCTATGCCTTTGTTTTCCCGGGTTCCATCTGATCTACTGCCTGTGCGTGTGCCCGCGCCTGTGCTACCCTCCTACCAAATCTGCAGGCCATCCTTGAGGCTGTGGAGTCTGAGATGGACTTGGTGGTGTGCATTACGGAGGGCATACCGCAGCACGACATGGTGCGCCCGCCAATTGCTCAGCTGAACGGTATGGGGTTGGGCATCAAGTTGGGGTGGGCGGTGTGGGCACTGAGTGGCACATTTTGGTGGCAGGATGTAAGCTATTCTTCAAAATAGATGTATTAGAGCATGCATGATGAACCGGCTGGCACTGCCGCTGCCCATGGGTTGCTCCTTTATACTCGATAGCATGCCAAGGTAGTGGCCCTCGCCATCAGGCAGCCAGGGTAGCTGCAGCGCTCGACCGCCATCCCTCCCACCCAACCAACACCCCAGCGTCCTGGCATGCAGGTGCGTGTGAAGAAGATCTTGAGTGAGCAGAGCAGGACGCGGCTTATCGGGCCAAACTGCCCGGGCATCATCAAGCCAGGTTGGCGGGGATGCGGCATAGGGGAGATGCTTGACCTGACCGGGCACTGGAGTCAGCAAAGCATACCCTCTGCGGCACTGTTTGTGTCGCTTGGCTGCCTTCGTGTACTGCTCCTTTTAAGTAAGTGGTTGCCGATATGTGCAGGAGAGTGCAAAATCGGCATCATGCCGGGCTATATCCACACTCCTGGCAAGATCGGCATCGTGTCTCGCTCAGGTTGGACAGATAAGGAGTTGCAGAAGCGGATTTCTTTCCCGGAGTTGCCAGTTTCTGCTGCAAGTGTCTGGTCCTGCTGCTGCTGCAGTTGCGAGCCAGGATGCCGCTGTTGCTGCCTGACTAGCTGACATTACTTGTTTCTGTTGCACACCACACACCCAGCAGTCGGTGCTTTGCACTTACAACACTGTTACCCCTGTGCGTGTAGGCCAGTCCCATTTGCAGCCTGTCTGCACTTGTAGTTGTTTGCTTGCCACCTTGAGCCAGCTTCACTTGTCTGCAACATGTTCTTCGCCACCCGCATTCACCCTAACCTACCTGCAACATCTTTCTTGACGCAAACTCAAGCGCTGTCATCTAGCGCAACACTCCTCATGCATCATCAAGGATCGTCAACCACACACCAAATGTTCTTTGCCGCACACAAGCACCCTGACCTACCCACCATATGTTCTGTGCCCCCGCAGGCACCCTCACATATGAGGCCGTGTTCCAGACCACCAACGAGGGGCTTGGGCAGAGCACGGTGGTGGGCATCGGCGGGGACCCCTTCAATGGTGGGTGCAGCCAGACAGGCAGTACTACCTCCTGGTGGGGAACCCGGTGGGGAACCGGCCTATCCAACAGTTGTTAACAAAACATGAGGGTTACAAGCAGGGCAGCAGGCGGCAACAGGTCTGGTATGCGCTGCTGCGCTTCGCAGAATCCTTCCTCAATTTAGTGCACCTCGCCCTTTTGTGCCTGCAGGAACTAACTTTGTGGACTGCCTAGAGCGATTTGTGAACGACCCTCAGACCGAGGGCATCATCATGATTGGTGAGCTGGCCTTGCGAGCTGTGTAGCTTTGGACTGCGGACAAGTGCTAAGGCAGCGCTGTGGTGGTAGTGGGCAAGCGCTAAGGTGTAGCTTGTTGCCTGTGGAAGTGGCTGGCACAATCGACTGACAGGCAGGAGCTGGCGCTGGCACAAGCTGTGTCGAGGCACTCTAAACTCTTGGCTGCTATGTCCACCGTTGGGGCTGCTGGTTCTGGCACATGCCGTTTGAGGAAGAACCCGTGGCAGCTGTGGCCCACGTGCCATATTGCTGGCCTCGCGCACCCTGGTAAAGAACCTCAGGCCTGCCTCCTGTGCAACGCCAGTCGCTCACCACCCCTCCCCAAACCGTGCGCACCGGTTCCTTTCTTATCTGTTCTCTATTAAATGGATCCCTTTCTAACCTGGTTCCTTTCTACATTCACCTGCAGGCGAGATTGGTGGTTCCGCTGAGGAAGAGGCCGCTGAGTTTATCCGTGCCAGCGGCACCACAAAGCCCGTGGTCTCCTTCATTGCTGGACTGACGGCGCCGCCTGGGCGTCGCATGGGTCACGCGGGTGCCATCATCTCGGGTGGGTGGCTGGTTGACTGAGTGACAGTGTCTGGCCTGCCTAGCTGAATGTTGGGCTGGACCAATTCGGGTGGTGACCTGATCTTGGCAAAGGATAGCAAGACTAGTCAACATTGAAGTCCTGGGTTGGGAGTGTTCGCTGCAGCCATACCTGGCTGCACAATCATTGGCTGACCAGTGTTACTGGCATCCTTGCTATCGTGAAATGCAGGTGGCAAGGGCACAGCCCAGGACAAGATCAAGGCTCTTGAGTCAGCGGGAGTAACGATCACCAACTCACCAGCCCAGATGGGATCAACCATGAAGAGGGTGATGGTGGAGCGGGGCCTGGCCTGACGACAATGACAGGCAGGCCGCCCGCAGGAGGAGGCAACAGGCAGCAAAAAGTCTGCCAAGGCTGCTACCCCATAACTGCACGGGGGGGTGTTGATTCCTTGCGCCCGCGGCATCGTGTCACCTGCAAAGCTTTGATCTTTTTATGTACTTGTGGAGCACCGCATGCAGCAAATCTTGTGCTCAAGCACAACTGGCTGAGGCATGTGCTACAAGTCTTCAATCACGCATGGCTTACGGTTGTTGCACTCACAATGCTTGTACCGTTGGTTGCACCCAAACCCTGCCAAGTTTGCCGCACTCTTCAATTGCTCCATGCTGTAATGTTCATTGACTTTCAATGAACCAGTCTGCGTGCCCCAGGGCAGATGTATCACACCGGCAGAAATGAAGGTTCAGGATTGTTTCCATTTGCACGCCGGCAACAGCAGTATTGGATGCTGTGCCTGCTCGCGTACATGACGGCTGCTCCGTTGATCTTGCACACCGTCTCCGTCGATAAGTACGGCTGCAGTCCAACAAGTCGGCACCCATCCAAATCTGCTGGAGTGTCAAGCAAATGCGGTTCCACACTGCCAGCATGCCACTGTGACTCGTGCCGACAACATCCACAGTTGTACCACGCCTTGTTGTGTGCTGCCAGCTGCGTTACTGGGGTGTGGATGTTGTTTGCACCCCTGGTGGAAGTAGTAGGGTTTAGGGTTGGTTTTAGGTTTAGGTTTTAGGTTTTAGTTTCCAGGGTTTAGGGTAGAGGCATGTTTAAGGCCCATCAAAAGAAGGTTGTGCAAGGCAGCACAGCCATCCAGGGCATTTGAGGGAAGCAGAATGATGTGATGGTAGACAGAGAAGGGGTGGGAGAAGGTGGGCTTTGCTGGCTGGGTGTGGGAGTGCATGCGGCACGGGCGGGCGACCTTGCGCGAGGGGCGCGCATGCACCCAGCACCATGTTTAGCTGACCAGCTTGGGGTGCAGGAGCTTCCAGCTGCTCAACAGCCATGCTGCCTGTTTTTTAGGGGTTTATTTAGGGTTAGGGTTCAGGGTTTAGGTTTTAGGGTTTTTTTAGGGTTTAGGGTTTTATATTATTTAGGGTTTAGGGTTTAGGGTTTAGGTTTTAGGGTTTAGGGTTTAGGGTTCAGGGTTTAGGGTTTAGGGTTTAGGGGTTTAGGGTTTAGGGTTTAGGTTTTAGGGTTTAGGGTTTAGGGTTTAGGGTTTAGGGTTTAG
>JAAMXP010000494.1:0-17882 GCA_019693395.1 Ettlia oleoabundans
CCCACCCCACCCCTTATCCATCAGCAGGCTCTGACCAACCACCTCATCAACAACCCGCTGGATGCGCCCCAGCTGGAGCCCTTCATGAGGAGCATCACAGCGGTACCCACAGGCGCGCAGCATAGGAACAAAGCATAAGAAGTAGAACACACAAAGCTGCGGCACGATGCTCGCACAGATTTGAGCCCGCCTCTGTTTCGCCACATGGCAACCTATGGCCCGCCATGCCCGCCTACGTAGTTGTCTGGCTGGGGCATTGCTTCCTGTTGCCTGATTGAGACGGCTAAGGAACTGCCTGCCTGACCGGTGGGCCTGCTTGCCTGCAGTGCACCCCAGCATTGCGCATGTGCTGGCCAGCCAATACCACAGCCTGGGTGGCCTGATGGACGCGCTGCTCGACCCTGCCAGGTGAGATCTTGTTCTGTCCACCTCTCAAAACTGCCTGTTTACTTCCTCTTCTCCAAAGAGGATAACTTGTTGCTCCTAAGTAGTCCTACTTTGTCCAATCATTGATTCCGCACACACGTCGGTGGGTGCTGGGTGGATGCGACGTGCAGATGACAATGGGATGTTGGTGAGGGCCTTAGTACCCCTGGCTGCCCTTACCAGTTGTTGGTGGTTTGCTGCACACTTGTCGCCACTTGCATCCCTTCTCTCTCTCTTGACCTTTGACCATGCACCAGTGGGATTGCCGCGCTACTTGAGGCCTTTGACGGCCACCACCCCGCCCGCCACCCACACATCCGCAACCATCACGACCACATTGTGGCAGGAGCGATGCCGACAAGGAGCGCGAGCTGTCTCAAATGCTGCGGGTGGGCACAGCCAGGCCCATGCGTGTGGGGCCAGCCGCTGCTCGCCAGCTGCTGAGCCTGCTGCGCTCCAACAACCCCGACCTGCGCATTAAGGGGAAGGATGGCAAGGAGGAAGTTTGATGGGATGGTGGTGGTGAGGGACAGGAAGGATGTACACTCCTGAGGGGCTATAAACCTTGCCGTGGGCGTACCAATTGCAGATCCATGGTGGAGAAACATATGCGTGCAGCCAAGCTGCATACCTGGCCCGCAAAGCATTGTGCTGCTATTCCCAGTATGACGCTATATATCAACCGCTGTCTATTACATATTCGCATTGTTTGTTTTATGTACATGTATAAGGCCCACGAGCGCATCATTAGCGTGCACGCGCCCCGTGCAAGCTCAGCACTCTTACAGCTGCATCGCCACTTGTCTAGTCATTACAAGAGAGTAGGCAAGGCTGGGTGGGTACACACCATGGTATCGCCTTGGCCAAGGAGAGCAACCTCCTGATACAGAATCATGCTGCCAGGTACAAAATCATCCTATCAGCCTCACAACATGCCAAGTATAGGTGAGGCTATAGTTGTATTCAAAAAGATGTGTGGCAGGCCAGCAAGGTCAACTCAGACAACAGCAGCCAGGCAAGGGGCAGCAGGGGAGAAATTGCACCTGACGCAAAAACACAAAAGGGCGACGTTGCGGCGACAGCATGCAATATCTGAAATGTACAGGAGACAAGGAACAGCGCTGCTGGTGGCGTATCTAAAATGGAGGGAATAAAATGCAAGGACAGAAGCTACAAAGCACTAATGGGAAAATGTTACTTGTGGTGGTCACAAAGGCTGGCTGGAAGTGCCTAACAGGCAAAACGACAGTGGCAAAAGTTGATTGGTGCACGACGTCCGCCAACCCTTGATACAGCGACACAAGTAACCTTGCCCTGCTTACTGGCAGCGCGCAGCACTTCCAAGGCCAGGGAAAGAAGGACATGAGCGGTACAGTAAGGGAGGCGCGTTTATGCAGGAGTCACCCTACGCAACTGGCAGGCATATCCAGCTGGACAGCGGGTAGGCCGCCTCTTCAATGATCCTCTGAATCAGTTCGGGGGGCAGGCGGCCCATCGCAGCAGCAGCCACAGAGCCAGCTTCCGCATCTCCCGGCCCCAAAGTAGCAGTCTCCTGGAGGTTCTCGTTGTTGGTATCCAAGCTTCCAGCATCAGTCCCCGGAGCCATTTGCATGCTGTTGCCCCGTCTGACAGCTTGCTTCTCCTCGCCCCAGCGTGCCGCCAGCAGCAGCGTCTTGGCAGCTGCCTTAAAGGCAGGGTGGAAAGAAACGTGCGCCTTGGTGCTCCAGGTAGGGCGGCAGCAGGCCCTCCACAGCACTCTGCAGCAGGGCATGGTGTCAGTGCAGGCTGCTGACTATGAATAGGTGAATGGATAGCAGGTGATTAGGGTTAGTACTCCCGTAGGGTCCAGTAGGCTTACTGATTCAAGTGTCAAGGTGGTGGACCACTGCTAGCTGCTGCCAGCTGCTGGGGCAGCATGAGGGATGGCGACTGACAGAGATGTTCTTCGGGCAGTGATACTGGCTGACTGGGAATCAGGCAAGCAGGCAGCCACGCATGCAGGCAGGCAGCTGCAGCCCGGCTTCCAGAGGCAGTGCAGTGTGACAGGTGGTGCAGTCACACAGCTGCCATGCGTGCCTGTTCCTGCCCGCCACCTCCAGCCGCGCCAACTCATCCTCCTGCAGCCCCTCCACACGCCCCATGCGCCACACCCCATCAGGCCCCTTGCCGCACATGTCTGCACATCCACAGGTGGGGGGATGCATGGCAGGATAACGGAGTGCAATGTCATGCCAAGGCATGGGACGGCAAAGTCTTGCAACGCCTGTCATGACAGCCATCAAAGCGGCTTGCAACGCACCCTCCTGCAGGCCAAGCCTGCCACAATCACTGAGCCCACCCCATTTCACGTCTGAATTTCCGGGTTGGTCAGCCCCAGGCGCACTGCGTGCAGCTGGCTGGTCCCACTCACCGCGGTACACCCGGATGCGGAACCCTGCATCGTACAGCAGGTCCATGATGCGTACCGCCTGCGCCCTCAAGGCGCTACGGCTCAACCCTGCTGCAGCCACCGGCACGGCTGCCAAATCCAGGTGTCGGCGTAGGAGCAGCAGCATTGGGCAGGAGAGAAGACCCTCTGCAAACGTGCATGGCATGCTGAGCGGCAAGCTGTGGCGGCCCCAGGCCAGCAGCGCCTCCACGCCGCGCACGTTGAATGACCACAGAGCGTGGAGCAGAGCGGAGATGTCCACTGAAGCACCGTGCCGGACCAGCAGCTCAATGCAGTCGCAGTGGCCGCTGCCAGCTGCCAGCGCCAACGGCGACCGCTCTGCGCTTCTGGCAGTGCTCAGGGGCGCTACCGGCAACTGGGGCTGGGTCGGGTGCAGGTGAGGACCTGAGGGGTCGCCATGCGCCAACCAGTCGTGCTGTCCATCTGCGGTGCTACTTGGCACAGCTCTCAACATCCTCCGCAGCCCCACAGGCGCACGGGGCGACAAAGCCATCGGCAGGGGAACAGCCTGGGCAGGGCTGGCTCCCTGGCTGCTACACTTGCACGGGGGGTGGCATGGCATGACGTTGGTCAGCTGAGTGGATGAGTTGCCCGCACACCGCAAGCAAGCAGCTCAAGTCATGCAACAAGCTTTGCGCTTTGGTACGATCCCACACGCAGTGGCTGCCGCAGGACGGGAAATGCGCACCCCACCAAAGGTACGAAGGGAAAGAACAGGGCAACCCAAAAACACGCACGAAGCTTGGCGGCATGACAGGCAAGCAATCCCTTTCTCTACAGCTGACAGCTGCTGTGACTGTGTCTGCATGGGCAAATGACAAGCAGCTGTAGGCTCTCAACTCACCTAAGCAGCAAGTCCAGCACATCCAGCAGGCCGTGCATGCAGGCGTCCGCCACCAGCTGCGCCCGCAGCCGTCCAAACCACTCACGCTGCCGACTGTCCGGACACAGATGCAGCTGGTCCATGTCAGGGTCGGCGGCAATGACCTGGCTCAGCGACCTCCCGGGAGACAGTGGACCAGGCAGGGAAGCTGAGAGGGTGATGGAAGCCGTAGGGAAACCAGGGCCAGCTGACGTGAAAGGTGCTGTACCATCAAGCGCGCCCGCAGCAGTAGCAACAGCAGCCACAGATGCAGAAGGTCCGGCCTCATCTGCTGCGTGCCCGGCTGCAGCACGGGGCTGTCCCTGCCGCTCCTGCTCCTGAGCCATGTGCCGGTGCGGGGGCCACCCCGCCAGCAGCTCGGCATGGCGCAGCTCCATCATCTGCAGCCTGGCCTGCGCCGATGCCATCTCAGCACACGCGTCCCTCACTGCTCGCAAAACGCGAGCCACCTCCCCTCGTGCAAGGGACTGCGCAGCGCCGGGCTGCACCTCTGCGTGCAACGCCCGAGCTGCGTCAAGCTGCATCTCTGCCAGCTGACGACGGTGCTGAGCGCAATCCAGGCGCTTCTGAGCCCTGTCCATGCAGGGACGGAGATCCTCAGGGCGAGACAGCACCCTGGGTGCTGCCCTCAACGAGATTGGTGCAGCCGGAGGCCGCCCTCTCACAGCCCCACTGCCATACTCAACCCCGTCCTCATCATCACTCCAGCCCTCCATTTCGCCGTCAGCCTTGGCCGGGCCCTCCTCTTCACTGGTGCTGCCCCAGGCAGGACCATTGAGAGCGCGCACGGCACCAACCAGCAGCCGTCGTCGCTTCTCAAGGGCCCGCTTGTTGGGGGGCATGTGCTGGCGTGCATGATCCTGTGCCTGCAGGCCATCGTGATGGTAGCAATGGTGGTGAGGCTGCGACGATGGCCCCATGCACGTTTTTACCCCTTAGTTGCAACCACTGGCATGGTAGTCATTCAGTCTTGCCTCTGTGCTGTCAAGCCCCGGGAAGCAATCGCCAATCAAAACAGCATGTGCCAGGAGCTGCTCAGCCTCCTCGTCCATTCCCGCCAGCCGCGCCGCAACCAGCATCACCGCTAGCTGCGGCGGCATCAGCTCCCGCCCACCGCTGCACCCCACACTGGTGCTCGTGCTGGGACTTGAGACATTGATAGCTGCACACTGCGCCAGGGTGTGCCGGACGGCTGCTTCCAGTAGCAGGGGGTTGTTGCATGTGAGGAGGAAGGAGCAGATGGTGCCCACTCGTCCGCAAACAGCAAGCTCAGAGCGCTCCTGCGCCGCACCAGCTGCCAATGGGTCGGCGCCTGCACTGAGCAGCAGCTGCAGCATGGGCAGCGCAGCGGGGTGGTTGCCACCTGCCTGCAGGCGGCTGGCCCAGAAAGACAGCAACGGAATGGTACCTGCAGAGCAGACGGGGGTGGGTGGTGGGTGGCGGTTGTAGGGCCCGCTGAACAAGCAACGACAGCACCCCGACAGGTGCCGGCGCCATGCAGCATGCGATAGATCAAGGGAATGGGTCCTCCTCTCAAGCCATGCACGACTGCTGCGCAACTGTTGTGCACGTTAATGATGTGGGGGCTCACCGGAGCTGTCACCCACTGTGGCAGGCAGGGGCGCGCAATGCTGCAGCAGGAGCTTCACAATGCCGGTGTTTAGCTGGCATGCTGCGATGACGATCGGCGGCTGGCTGCACGGCCAGGAAAGGGGCAGGGAGAACGTGAAACTGAGCTTGGGCACGCGCAATGCAACAGTGATGGTGGGGCCGGGCGCTGTGCACCGGAACTGACCTGACGAGGAACAAGGCGTTGTCTGGAAGATAAGAGCGCAAGCGCTCAACCACAAACGACTCTGACTTTTCTGTTGTAATCAGCCACGACCTCCCGTCTTGGCGCGCCAGCAGCTGTTCTGTGAGTGCGACATTGCCGCCAAACGCTGCTAGGATGGCGGCATGTCGCAGCGAAAGCTCGTTGCGGATGCAGGTGTTGAGGAGTTCTGGCAACTGCGCTGGCTCGGCGCGGAGAAGAGCTTGTAAGATGTCTTCACGATCTACGATCATGGCCAACGACAATCACAGCGACAGCCGCACCGCAGGCAGATGAAACGAAGGCCCTCCACAGCAGGCTCATCATGTGTTGCTGTGCCATGCATTCATGTGTTCAGCGGCCTCTTATTCATAGATCAGCCAGAGTCGGAGACGGGGGTCCCATTTCCAAGGAAACATGCAGTTTTGGTAAGTGACAACAAACGCGAATCTACTAGCAGCAAGGAACACTACGCATATAGTACAGAACAGAGCTGGCAAAACGGCGCCTTCTCTTTTATTGCGCTGCCGTAGCAGCCTGCGGCTGCAGTACCTGCACCCACTCATCAATGAGCGTGTGGCTGCCATACCACAACCGTAACTGCTTGTCAGTGGGAGCTGCCCCTGCTGTAACCGCCTCTGCTGCCGCAATCTCCCCGTCGTCTGCACAGCAGGCAGGAAGAAGGGATCAGCAGATGAGCAGCCTCAAAGCCTACCAAAACCCTCTATTTTGGCCACGAAATGAATGGGCACCTGCTCATGTCCCATACCACTGGATGCATGCCAGAATACTTTCCCTACCCGAACTTTCTTCCACGCTTTCCAGTGCCCGTCCATCTTCTGCACCCAGCGGGCTGTGGTAAGCTCCCTCTATTGTAATGTGCAAAGCCCCCTCCAAGTGTGCTGCACACAGGCCAGGCCAAATACCGTTATGTGCATCGTAGATGCAACGTATATTGCACAACAAGGCTTCCGCAAGGCACTATCCCATTCTGTAGTGAGAAAACTGCAGTCATCTTCACACCAACAGTTCCTGAAGTTCTTTCACAAGTTGCCCATGAGTGCTGCCTTCTGTGGAACAGCAGCAGCTACACAGTTAGCAATTGAAACCCGTATTGCTCTCCATTACTCTACTCCTCCTGAAACTGAGTAAGGCAGCACCCACCTGAGGGGACAGGCACCACTCCATCGCCCCAAGCGGTTGCATCGCCGCATACCTGCTTATAGCCAGCCCCAACCACGCGCTGCTGCCAGGTGCCGGGGCCCAGCAGCGGCGCGCCCTGGAGGTACTTCCCTGCACGTCAATTAAGGTGGGGTCAACGGCCAGCGCACATAGTGGTGCGTGCGTTTTAATAAGAAGGCTGTGATCAAATAGGTTGCCAGAACGATTTGCGCCAGCTGGGTTGTTTGGTTCGTGACTCCTACGGAAGGGGCGCCAGGGCAGCTGGCTCAGCGCCTTGCCAAATACAGAAACAACACAATGGAATCCTGCATCTTCCATGACAGCAAAGCGTTGCAACAGCATCCAATTCATGCAAGGACCCACCTGCCACAGTGACATACTGCACATCACCATGATATGCCCCTGGGGCCGCTTCATTGATCCAGGTCAGGATGCCGCGGGTCTGAAAGCAGAGCAGACACCCGGGCACGAAAAAAGCACCACTTTGCATCAAGGCACATGCCAAATTCAACGGGCCCTTTCAATTTAGATTGCAATGCAGCACATCCTGGTGCATTGCTCCTGCAAGCTTCCCAGGCGGCGTCAGAACTCAACACGCAAGTCAGAGGCCACCGGAAGTGAGGGCTTCAGCTACCTGGTCGATGACTCCCTGCGGCGGTGCCAGCTGCGGCGAGCCCAGGCTCACAAACTGGTCGATGCCGGTGCGGTCAAAGTCCAGCATGAAGAGTCTGCAGGCGGGGGCAGACAGGGGTTCGACCTGTTGATGACCATAAAGCGGCTCCCAGCAATTAGTGTGAAACAAAGGAGGCAGAGCAGGGAGGATGGCATGGGGGTTCACAGGCCCAGGCGTGCTTGATTAAAGTTGCAGCCGCTGCCAACCACCATAGGCACATGCCATACACATGCACACTGCCACTCCACCCCTTCTTGGCAGCTTGGTGGTGACTACCCACCTGCCCAGCCAGCCTCCCGCGCTGTGGCACAGGAGCGTGATGGGCGCGCCATCTGTGGCCCGTTTGGCGGCCTCTGTTGCCTGCCCCACGCGCCCTAGGTACCAGTCAACTGCAACAAGAATGGGGGGGACTAGGCAGGATAGCGTAAAGCAAGATGAACCAGAAAGGGTCTGATCTGGCATGCTATTATGCCTTCACATCTGCCGTAGCGCAGGGCAGTTGTTCGACCAGCGGTGAAATGAACACACCTGTTGTTCCCTCAAAAAACAGAGGACTCACCTGTGGGTCGCGGCTTCAGCACGCCCTGCCAGTACTCAGGATATCGTAATCCTGAAGCATTGCGAGCCCTGAAAACATATACAGCGTCACGTGTCTAACAAGCAATTGCAGCAAATAAAAATACTCATAATGCTCCCTCACAACCCTGGGGGTAAGTTCCTCACCAGTCCAGCCGGCTGACGGCCGCCACCTCAACGTGCATCCCCCGCTGATGCAGCTGCTGCACCAGCCCGTCATAATCTTTCGAGTTGTTGCCTAATCCTGGAAGTATCACAACGCTGCGAGTGGGTTCTGATGCAGGCAATGTCTCGGCCGTGGCTGCAGCGGCAGGACTGAGGTGCTGCCGCCGCTGGCGCACCGGGCGTGGCTGCAGCACTGCATCCAAGAGGAGACGCACAGCAACGATCAGGAAAAGTACAGGTCAGGTATGATGCTTTTCTACAAGCGGTCGGGGGTCACCTGTGGACAAGTAGAGGCTGTGCAGCGAGGGCATGGTGCGATGTAGGCCAGCCTAACACGGCACTCAACCTGGGCTGAGAATGTTGAGACATTCACTGCAGTTCTCATCTTATTGATGGACGCCTGGAATCCACCAAAGGCGTGCCAAGCTGGCCAGCGCTGGCGCTGGCGGACCAAAGAGAAGCAGAACTTTCAGCACCATAACACTCGCACCTTATACAGCAGTTATTGAATAGACTGTTGGCGCAGGCGGAGAGACACCGAGCTGTTGCAACATGCAGCTCTGAGCACAGCGAGGTTGTGGCAGCGGTAGGTAAATTATTTGAGTCAAAATTTCTATTGTATTTCATTTCCGTGCCTTGGACCGTCAGCCATGAAGCTGGTGGCAAAGGTGGGTCCGCCATCTGGCCGTTGGCCAGCAGCGCCGGCTGCCATTATGCCTTTTAGCTCGAAGAGTGTTGCATAATGAAGCGATCGCAACTCGGAATGTTCTGGGACTTCACCTGCCGCCGCTACCACCACCACTCCCGGTCGCCGCCATTCCCTTGCCTGCCACAGGTACCACCTGCCGCCTTGATTTCTAGCTTTATTATGCTCCCCCAACTCATGCCATGAATTGCAGGTCCGGGTGGAACACACTGACCTGGGCGGCAGCTTCGTGCGACCGCAGAGCGGCAAGGATGTGGAGGTGTCCCTATCCCACTGCGACGTACGGGGAGGTGTTGTGCTCTGCGTCGGCCTCAAGCCGCGCCCGGTAAGTGTGGCACGCTTACGTTGCGTGGTAAACCAGTGTATTGGCGTGCCAGAGTATGTTGCTGTGGCCAGCGTCCACCTTGCTTGAAATTTGTCGCTCTTTGCGATGCTGCTCCTAGTTGCCGATGTAGTGTAAACCTTTCCTGACGCAATATTTATCGCTCTGCAGTTGCTGCTGCCTGTGGCACCACCAGTGGCGTTATACGGTGCGCGAGTGCATGAGGGCCAGCTGGGCTTGAAGTTCATGCGAGTCAAGCAGAACCTGTGGGACACCGGTGAGAGCCCTGTGGTTTGTAGGGGGGGCTGAGGGACTTGTGGCACCATTTAAAAGCCAAGGAAAGGATGGAGCAGGGCCAGTGGAGCGGCATGGTACCCTTCAGAGGGGATGTCAGCCATCGTTTGCGCTGTTCCCGCGTGCCATTGCAACAAAGTCTTGCTGGGCTGCATGTGCCACTCCTGCACCTGTTCTCAGCTGCCCGTCCTCATCCAAAGTTGCCTGTTCCACACTGCACCATGTTTATCGCCTCGCACTGCAGTGTCCAAGTGCATTCAGCTCAGCGTAACCTGCGAAGACAGCGAGGCGTTGACCAAGCTTCGGGACCGAATAAATCACTTGCTGCTCAAAAGCGCCGACGTAGGCACCTCTGGCGGCAGCGGCAGTGGCAACATGGCAGCCGGCAGTAAGCAAGGCGGCTGTGGGGCAGCGCGGCCGGGCCGCCGCCCGCTGGCGCTGCGCTCTCTTAATACCCTAGCCGCCGTTCAAGCCCCCAGCACCAGCATAGTAAGCCGCCGCAGCGGGCCAGGGGCCAGCAGTTTGGCACCTGCAACCAGCGGCTTCTCGTTGGGCGGTGGTGGCAGGCAGGCGCTGGCCAGCAGTGCAGAGAGCAGCGGGTGTGGGGGCGAGGAGGATTTGGCTGCCCTGTCAGAGGAGCAGCAGAGGGCGCTGCAGCTGGTGCGGTCGGGGGCCAGCATTTTCTTCACGGGTGAGCCTTGCTGAGTTCAATACATGCACGTGGAAAGCCTGCGTGCAGACTGCTGGCAAGCCGTTCCATCCCATGCTTTACCAGGGCTTGATTGCTCTCCACCTGGGGTAGGCGTCTAACCCTTGCAGCAACAGTGCTGTGGTAGTTTCTGGCATGCCTTGGGGGAGTTCCTCGCCTGCCAACACAACTTTAGATAACATCCAGCCAAGTCACTTGCTTGTATCTTGCCTGCATCTTGCCCCCATGCAGGTTGTGCGGGTACCGGCAAGTCCCTGCTGCTGCGCCACATCTTGCGGGAACTGCCATGCGACACAACCTTTGTGACAGGCACCACCGGGCTGGCTGCCTGCCACCTGGGCGGCACCACCATCAACAGCTTTGCCGGCATAGGAAGAGCGGAGGGCAGCCTAGGTGAGGCACGGTGAAACTAGCCTGCTGCTTTTTACGTCATAATGTGACCCCAAGTATACACATGCAGTGTTGACTCAGACGAAAGGTTTCTATATGAACATTGCCCAGCTGCAACCGACCCCGAACCCTGCATGTGAGCTGTTCCCACCATCCTTACCGGCCCTCACACACGTTCTGTGCCCCTGCTTGTTTTCTCCACCACCCCACCTACAGACCAGCTAGTTCGCATGGCCAGCCGCGGCGAGTCGTTGCAGCGCTGGCGTGCCACCACACACCTCATCATTGATGAGGTGAGCCCAGAAAAGGGAGCGCGGGACCGGGGCGGGTGCCAGAGGGGGATGGGTTTCGCCTCTGGCCTGTCAGGCACCACATCAGTCACCTACCTGTCGGTGCCAAGCAACGCAAAGGGGTGTCTTTGCCTCCTTCTAGTGTGCTTAAGATTGTTGCACAGCCAGGTTATGATCGCTGCTGTGCCTGATAAATGGACGACTGGGATACCGCATTACCTTTCTTTACGAGGCATGCAGGTGTCTATGATGGATGGGCGCCTGTTTGATACGCTGGAGGCAATAGCGCGCAAAGTGCGGGGCAGTGCCGCGCCCTTTGGCGGCATACAGGTGACGGGCGGAGGTTATAAAGGCAGTCTGTGGGTGCTGGCGAACCCCGCGCTGTGGCGCAAAAAGAAACTCTAAAACATGAAGTTACGCCGCCCTGCACGTGTGAGGCCCTTACCTCATGCCTTACAGGAGTCATTTGCCCGCCCCTGCTCCTGCCTCTGGTGCAGCTGATTCTGTCGGGCGACTTCCACCAGCTGCCGCCGGTGGCCAAGGGCAAGGATGGTGCCACCCAGCGTCGCTTCTGCTTTGAGGCTGAGGCCTGGACCCGGTGCATCAAGGAGTGCTGCTTCCTTAGCAAGGTGTTCCGCCAGGTAAGCGGCCCCGTGCTGCGCAGGTAGCGGTGTACAGTTCCACTCCTGACACCTTAATCTGGTCGCTTCAATCTGAGATGCTGTGTTCCTGGTGCAGTCTGACATTGAGTTTGTGGATCTGCTGGGCAAGATCAGGGCGGGCAGCTGCCAACAGGACAAGCTGTCCCACCTGCTACGGGTGAGGGGCGTGATGCATATGTTCACCACGGAATCCTGGTTTTCTAACAAACGTTAAGAAGCTGGAGAGGAAAGAGAATTTCACCTTCGCCTAATAAAGTCGGTGTACCGGGGTGTTACTTGTTAAGTATAATGGCGGCAGCAACTAAGTGGCTATTGGCAACCGCATGCTGAGTGTGGTGCGCTGCACCGCGTTTTGTGCTAGCCTGCTGACCAGCCGCACTGAGACAGCGCACCGCTTTGCCCCTGGGCGCCTTCATTATAGTGCACTTCGTTATGTTGCTGCTGTGTCACCTGGCCTGCAGACTTGCCAGCGGCCGCTGCCGGTGGAGGACGGCATCCTGCCCACCAAGCTCTACACCCACAGGTGGGCCGTGTTTGTATAGGTCCTGGCAAGCAGTCTTCATGGAGCTCGGCTTTTGGGAATCATTGTAAAGCAGTTGTCCACTTCTGCTGCTCTTGCGCGAAAGGGGGACCCCACAGCCGGGTGATGGTTGCCTTGGCTGTGCATTGTATGCTGAACCCTGCTGAAACCAGGCTTGGTTGTGGTGTGGATGTGTGCAGGGAGGATGTTGACACCATCAACTCCCAGCAGCTGCGGGCACTGCCCTCCGAAGCACGCAAGTTTGTGGCTCAGGTGCGGCCTTTGCATGTAGCCGCTGGCAGAGGTACTTTTTGCTATGCTGTTGGTGGTGGTGGATGCCTCTGTGGAGTGTTGTGGGGCTGGATGCAGTTATCCAGCTGTGGCTGTGTTATTGTGAGGCTTGCCATGCCCCTGGTGATGTTGCCACACGTGCCTGCAGGACGTGGGCTCATCTGATGTGCTGGCTGCAGCCTGCCCTGCGCGGCGCAGCCTGGAACTAAAGGTGTGTGCGGGGTGCTTGGCTGCATTACATGTCCCAGGGCTGCGTCCCTTTTGAACTGTATGCCCGCACTCGTGTGCACAGCTTGTGCTGGCTGCACTTTTACTGTTAATTCATTGTTTGCTACGTAATGCACAACCCACTTGATGCATCACAGCCCTTTTGACCCTGCCTATGTTCCCTTTCTCTGCTGGCTACCCTCCGTTTCTGTGCACTGAAGCCCTATCCCGCCCTTTGACCTCCCTCCTTCCCAGCAGGTGGGCGCTCAGGTGATGCTGATCCGCAACCTTAGCCAGCGGCAGGGCCTGGTCAACGGGGCACGCGGCGTGGTGGAGCGCTTCAGCGACAGCCAGGGCCTGCCCGTGGTGCGCTTTGCCAGCGGCAAGGTGGTCACTGTTGGACGGGAGCGGTGGACTATTGCTACTGGTGAGTTGCAACTGATTTTTGGTTTATTCAAGGATGGGTTGAGTGGCTTTGTGCCTGCTTGTTGCGGTATTACCCTGGGGCTCAGGCTGGGGACAGTGACAATCATGCGACTTGGCGACCTGCCATGCTGGCTGAACCGGCTAGCCTGGGTAATGGCATATGCCTGATGGACGACGTGGCCTCACTCTCTGGCTTTGTATCTGGCGGCGGTCCTGAATCGCTTGTTGTTTAACGTGCGCAGGTGGTCGGCTGGCAGGTCAGCGTGTGCAGCTGCCCCTGGACCTAGCCTGGGCCATGTCGGTGCACAAGAGCCAGGGAATGACGCTGGACAGGTGGGTGGGGTGGGTGGGCAAATCAGAGAGGACTAGGGCAGCAACCAGCCAGGCCAGGAGTCTGCAAGGCAGGTCCGGTTACTGGGCAGGACCAAAGCACGGCAACGGGATACTGGCAGGGCTGAATACCTGACCAAAAGCAAACGTTGCCTGGGTTTGGTTGTTGTTTTGTATGACCAACTCATATTACTGCTACTCAGCTCCTCCGCTGCTTGCAAACTCCTCTGCCCCACATGTGAGTGATGCGCCCACGTTTGTATTCCAATGCTCGCCACCTTCATAACTTCATGTACAAAGTAACCACATGAATGCAGGGTTGAGGTGAACCTGGAGCGTGCCTTTGAGCCGGGCATGGCTTACGTGGCGCTGAGTCGCGTCAAGGCGCTGGAGGGTCTGCGCATTGTGGGCAGCATAGCTCACCAGGCGCTGCGCGCAGGTGCTGAGCTGCGGCACATTTGCTTAATCGCAGGGCCTAGGCATTGAGCTGCTGCCCAAGATGCTTGTTGCGCTATTCAGTCTGCTGCTACTGCTGAGACAAACTGTAAGAGGCAGACTTCAGCTTGACCAATCCCGCGACGTAGCATTTCGAAGTGCCTGTTCGCTTTGCAAATGTTGGTTCTTGGCTTTACTCTTGCCACTGCTTGCCTCCACTGCCTGCAGACATGAAGGTGGTACAGTTCTACACCAAGCTGCGGCAGCGCCAAATGGCGGCACTGGGCCTGGACCCTGCGCAATTCAAAACAATCTACTGAGTGATGCTTGCATTTGTTAAGGTGTCAGCCTGCGGCAGCTTGAACTCGTCACATGGTTTTGCGTTACCAATCTCAATTTTGTCATTGGGATGCGATTTACCGCATTGATTTGTTAACTTTCCCGACACAGATACCCTCCACCTGACCGCACTGCAACATTTGCGCGCATTCCTTTCCCTATCTGTTTCCTATTCCTATGCACATTTGGGTGATTCACCGTGATGTTGCGGAGGATGTGGCAGAACCCAACTTATGTTGTTGTCACTTCCCGTTTCAGCCTCTTCTGCAAAGCAAGGACCGCTTTAATCTACAATGCACACATTAAGTGGCAAGCACAGGCAGGGAGGACACGGGCAGGCAGGGGTAAGCTTGTAAACCATCCATCCACACACACCCCTTGCTCCTTCTGAGGTTGTGGGCCAGGTGGAAAGAATGACTTAGATTCCTGCAGGCAGGCTGATGCTCAATTCGGTCGCTGTTCAGCAGTCGATCAACAACCATCCCTCGCGTCCAAGGCTAGTTGCAGGCCAGCGTGGCTTGGGTTGCGACCTGCTACCTGCCCGCCCAGTCAGCAACAGCTGCTCGCCTCCCTGCCAGCGTTCCTACATATTGAGCAAAAGAGACGCGACAAGCAGGCATTCTGGCAGCATGCCGCTCAGGTGCGGCCTCCGCACCGCCACTAAGAGCTGCCAGCCGTCCCTGCGGTCTGCGGGGCGCCAGCGGGATGGCCCTCCGCCAGTTCGGCCAGCTGCCTGCCCTGAGGCTGCAGCCAGGTTGAAGCCATATCAGTTTACTTGAGTTACTATGTTGCAAGCTATTTTGCAAGACCCCCCAGCATGCTGTCACCATTTGTCGGCACCCCCATTCTGTTGTCCCACCTGGGTGGTGCCTGCCCTGCCGCCGTACCGCCTCAGTGCAGGCAGTACGGTAAGGCGAAGGCGCATGTGTTCCTGGATGTCGACATGGAGGAGGTGGCGCGGCCTGTGCCCCGCCACGAGCTGCATGCAGGGTGGGGCACCAAGGTTGTCATCACCATAGGGCCAAGTGTGAGTTAGAAACAGCCACCTTGATACTTACTGATGACAGCATTTTCGTCTGGTAGTGCAGAACAGAAGCATGCAGGTTGTCAAGGTGTGGCACAGGCTGTGCGCAGGGTTGTGACCAGCAGTTGGGCGCTGAGCAGAAGGCCCACAAACTGGCGGCCTGGCGGGTTCCCCGGCAGGAAGCTGCCACCCCTCTTGTACCTCGGTAGCGCAGATCACACATGCATGCACCCCCATGACCGCCACCTCCTCCCTCCTGCAGTGCCAGGATGTGGCCACGCTGGCGAAACTTCTGCAGGCGGGTGTGACGTGCGCCCGGGTTGATCTGAGCTGGGGCACGCGCGACTACCACGCACGCAGCCTGCACAACCTGGCTGAGGCCATGAAGCAAACCAAGCTGCTGTGCAGGTACAGGGTGGGGCACCCTGGCTGTAAGTCTTCAGGGTGGAGGAGAGTGGGCAGATTGTGGCGGATTCGGATCTTGTGAGGTATCGGTGGCAAGGGGCGGTTGTGCGGGGGTGGGATCTGCCGGGATGCATGGCCTCCAGTGTTAGCCCTGTCAGTGCTTTATGGAGCTACGGCCAGCTGCATTCCTGTGGCTCGGGGCATGCAGCTGACGGCACTGCTGAGCAACACGGCAGGCGCTGCGGCATTTGGCAGTAGAGTGGTGTCTGTCACAGGATTGGCGTGATTTCCTGCAGTTGCTCATTTAGTGCCTGGTTGGTTTCCATCCCCTGCCGAACTGCTGCAAAAAAAGGTAATCTGTAAGCCAACACTAGACGGTGCATCGCTTCGTTGCCTCTGCAGTGTGTGGCTAGACACAGTCGGGCGGGAGATGGTGGTGCGGCGGCCCATCGACTATGATCCAAGCGGCTGGCCCCGCCACTTGGACAACAAAATAGTGGTGGACAAGGACAAGGTGAGGGCAGCCTTGAACTTCAGCAGCTGCACAATTGGAAGTTGCTGCCAGTGCCAACATTTGAGTTCGCCTGTGCAAGCGCGAGATGTCTGCCTGCCTGCCTGCCTCTGCCTGCCTCTGCCTGTCTTCCTCCCTTTCCCGCCTGTTTGTTCTGCTCACTATTCGATATCAGCCAGCCAGTCAGCCAGCCACCCCTTTTTTAGCTGCATGGCAGCAAAAAAACATATTGAAGCATGCCATCTGCATGCCTCAGCTGGCGTTGCCTTTTATTCCACCCATGTGCCCATGCGCCATGCAGGTCTTCAAGATTACTACGGACCCCACTGCTGTTGCGTCTGCAACCACATTCCCCGTCAACTACCCAGGTTGGGCCAGTCACACCCATCACACGGTTGCTGAGAGGTGCCGTCCACATAACGGATATTGCAAGGGCAAGGTGGTCACATACCTCCACTCAGGGTGCGTGTACATTGCAACCCAGCCCCGGGCCCCACCGCCACCCCAACCTCATGCTCGCACGCACGCATGCACTCTCAATCTCTCTCTCTCTCGCTTGCAGGCTTCCCTGCAATTGTGGATGTGGGGCAGCAGGTGCAGATAGGCCGCTACCTGGCCACAGGTTCTGAAGGCTACTCCCTTTTTGCTGACGTAAGCCCTCCTCCTGCAAGAGTTTCTCAGGCATTGGGGATTCTCGAGGATGGTGGCAGTGGCGGTGGCTGTACTGCTCCCGCTTTCACTTGCCTCTCGCAACAATGTAGACGTAAATGTAGATTGCAGCAAATCATACTGCACTTCAGGTCTCTGTCTCGCAGGTGGTGGATGTGGGTGAGGATGAGGTGGCGTGTGTGGCTGCCAATTCAGCGGTGCTGGACGGCCTGCTGAGCGTGATGGTGCGCAGGCCGACGTCATGGAGTAGCTGCACTCAGTTATTCTTCATAGCGGCAGCACAGCGCTCTTGCATAGAGCGCCTGCCAGCCAGTTGGAGTGTCACATGGCACTTCTACAGGGCAGCAATAGCTCCGTGCGCCATTGGAGCAACTCTTGCGTCCTGCCCTGCCCCGCGCCTTGCTCTTCACTTGGTCTCCAGTGTCTGTGCTTCTCACCTGCCTGTGACACACTAGCACACACTCCTCCCTGCCATGCCTTGTCGATGTCCTCTGTCACCCACTCATATCTGCCTGCAGTTGTGCCATAATGAGGACGAGGACTTCCGCAGTGATTTTGGGCTGCCCCTTCTGACAGGGCATGACGTGGACTGCATCAGGAACCTGGGGTGGGTGGCGGTGGTGTGCATCCGAGGATGGGGAGTGGTTGGGGTGAGTGTCCATTGCCAACCCCCTGTTGCGCCTTCCAAGATGCATTTGCCAGCTGATATCAATTTATCCATGGGGGAGGAGCCGCTCCTGAGTATAAGGGTGAGCTCTTGCCCCCCCTTGAGCGCCCCTCTCCACAGGGGGGTCCCCCAAACACACACCCGCATGTTGTGTGCGCATGCCGACACAAGCCCGCTTGCTGTTCCTGGCCCGGCGACTACAAGTCTAGTGTCAGCTCCTGAGACCTGATATCCTCGAGTTGACATGGAAAGTTTCCTTTCCCTTCTTGGTTTGTGGCAGCTCCCAATTTGAGGTCGACTTCCTGAGCCTCAGCTTCTGCAACTCAGCAGATGATTTGTACTCGGCCCGCGCCTTGCTGGACAGCCTTGGCATGCAGCAAACCAAGATCATTGCAAAGGTGCGCAGATGTCTGTCTGTCTGTCTGTCTGTCTGTCTGTCTGTCTGTCTGTCTGTCTGTCTGTCTGTCTGTCTGTCTGTCTGTCTGTCTGTCTGTCTGTCTGTCTGTCTGTCTGTCTGTCTG
>JAAMXP010000495.1:0-21724 GCA_019693395.1 Ettlia oleoabundans
CCCCCACACCACCCCCCACCCACCTGGGCCAGAGCCAGCAGTGCCATCCTCCTCTCCCGCTTCGTCAACCTCCTCATCCTCCGATGTTTCTCGCCGCGCTGCCTTGTTGCCGCCAGCAGCTGTTGCGGGGGCAGGCTTAAAGATTCCCTGCGGCCCCATCACCGCCTCTTGAGCCATGCGCTGCAGCCCGTAGTCTGCAAGCAAGCCAGGCCATGACAGGAGCGGAAGGGATGAGCGGTGGCTTACTGTGTCAGGCAATTCATGAGATGGTCAGTCACCTCAGTCCCAACAATTAGAAAGACTTGGGAGGACTTCTAACACATTGCCGGGGACTGTCCACATGCTGCCAGTTATCAACAGACTGCCAGCTTCGATGGTGCTGCAAACCCAAACCATCCAGCGAGTGCTTTCATCTGTCATGCTGCACTGTTGTTTTGCAAGATCTCAGTTGTCTTGCACCTCACCCTACTCACCAGAAGGGTAGACTACGACATTCTTGATTGCGCCGCCTTTGGGAACAAAGGAGCGAAGCACCGCCAGGATGTCGACAGCCCGCACGTGGGTCCAATCCAGGTCCACAGCCGCCAGCCGAGGAGTGGCATCAGGCAGCAGCGGGATCTGTGACACGCCGGGCAGGAAGCAGGGGGGCAGCAGGGGCAGTGCACGGTGAGGCCTGGCAGGTGAGAAGTCAGATTTGTTTTCCTGGGCATGATAAGCTGAGCGACGCCTGCAGGTGAATAGCCCTCCACCGTCTGCAGCATGCAAGAGGCGCTGCAGCTTCTCCACTCCAATCCGGCGAGCGGGCAGGCAGCCGGTCCATCACCCGCTCACCGGTTCCTCTGGGTTTGCTGCCAGGGCGCCTATGCCCCACTCCTGCAGGTCCGCCTCAGTCACCGCCTCCTCCCCCTCATCCTCACCAAGCCCCGTTGTGGGCCGCAGCTGCCGCCCTGGGAATTCTTTCTCCTCAACATCCTCGCTGCCCTCCTCCCCCTCCTCCTCCTCCTCCTCCTCCTCCTCCTCCTCCTCCTCTGCCTCTTCACTGCTAGTCTCAGGGCCTGTCAGTCCCCTGAAATCAGACCAGCGAAGACATGTAACCGACGTCGACAGTGCAAGTCGGCAAAGACTGCTGTGGCCCCCCCGTGCACGCGGGCATAGTTATAAGATGGGTGCATTTGGCGGTGAGCGTTATGCACTTGCGAGCAGGCAGATGTAGGCCCACAAACACAGGACCGGCAGCTGAGCGGGTGGGCGTCGCAGCCAGCCAGACATGGGGCCTGGGACCTTCAGCATGCGCTGCGAGGGCTGTCGCTCTTTGCAGCAGCTAGTCACGCCCTGACCAGAGGTGGGGCCCGCCTGGGCAGGGCCCCGGCCAGTGCGCCGGCTTATTTACTGCGGGATGTTAGGTGCACATCATTGCTATGGAAGGCATATGGCAGCATGTATGCAACCGCAGCAGTAGTACTGGTGGTCGAAACAGCAGGAGAGCACCGAGCAGCCTCAAGGCCTCAAGGGCCGCAAATTTTGTACACATGTCAGGCATGGCATGCCACCAACCTCATGCGAGCCCATCGCTGCTGCGCCGCCCGCTCCTCCTCATCCACCTCTGCATCGCTTTCAGATTCTGGCTCTGGCTCGGGGTCACTGCCGCCGTATTCTGCCGCCCCAGCTGCCTGCAGAGCTGCGTCATCGTCCTCCTCAACATCCTCACCGCTGCTGTCGTTCGTGCTGCTGCCCTCTGCATTCACCTGTCGCCGCTTCGTCTTGTTGCTGCCAGCGGCTGGGTTGCTCTGCCTCTGCTGCTTCTTCCGTTGTGACTTCTTCTCTTGCTGCTGCCTGGTATCTGAATGTTGCCCTGCTGCGGCTGGCTGCTGGACGCCGCCCTCGCCACCCGCCCTGCGCTGCTCCTCTTCCTCTCCCTGGAGGCGGTAGTAGCGCCGCATGTCCTCATTCTTCCTGCTGCCCTTCACCTTGCGCCCTCGCTTGTCTACGGTGCTGCGAACCTGGAAAGAATCATCCTTGAACATACCTAGCGGCAGCGAGGGGGAATGGCAGAGGGAGTGGCACGGAGCGAGGTGGGTCAGCAAAATCAAGGGTGAACGGCAACAACACTGTAGCAAGCGGTGCATCACAAATCACCATCACTTTTCTCAGGCTTGGAAGAGCGTGAGTGTTGACGTTCAAAGAGGCACGTCTACAGTTGCAGAACCATGCCTAGCGCGTGCTTATTCTTCGGTTAGCGGCGGCACTGGCAGCAGCGTTGACTGACCGGCGAACCGCTCGTCAATTTCCACTTTGGCTTTGGCCTTTGGGAACCTCTGGAATCGTGGATCATAATGCACTGCCGCAAAACGGGTGTCCGTCACCACTTTGCCTTCACCACCCGGCTTGGGCTTGGACCCCTTGCCCATGGCGCCGAGAAGCAGCTGAAACACTTCAAACGAACTGTTCGTATAAAAAGGGAGTGGGGCGACGCGAGAGGCGCGCCGTCGCGCACAGGAAACTGCGCGGGTGCTTGTTTGCGCCCGTATGAGCGCTGTTGGGGCCGTAAGGCGTGTCCACAAAGCGTTGCATATGCATGCATATCTTCTATATCGCCATTATTATTTCTGCTCGCCACAGCGGTACAAGCTGTACACTTCATCGCACAGTTCATCCTGATTCCACGGCTGAGTTGTTGATGTATTAGTGTGATAGAAGCAAAGTGACGAACAGAGGACTGATCTGCAAGCCACAACAGGTCGCTTGTGCAGAAACCCGCTTGCACAGCTGGCTGCTTTTCTCGCGTGATTGTGTTGGCTCTTAATAATTGCTGGTTCCCCTAGTTCGTAGGCTCCCTCTCCTCTGGCCATGGCAGCCCGCCACCGCCGCCACACTGTTTGCGCCGCTGGTACACGTGCAGGCACTGACAACAGTCGGCGCCTGCATTTTCCATGTCAGAAGAGCTTGCCTATGAGCTGGCTCCTGAGCTCTTTTTCAGGCCAGCCTCCCTCTCTGATTTAAATCGGATAAACGAGCTCGAGGTGGCTACTCATGCTGGCCATATGCACACCTCGTGATTGTGTCCCTGGTGGGGACCTCCCCTCCTTCCCTATCTGCCATCCCCTGCTGTATGAACCTGCTGCATCTGACGCCACCACGGCTGCGCAACAATATCTTTGCCAGTCCTCTTGCCTCTTTGCCCATTGCAGGCTGCAGGCTATCCGCCCGATGAGGCCGCAAGCAGGGAGCGTCTGCAGTATAGGCTGGAGCACGGTAAGTAAGCTGCTCCTGCTCTGTGTTGCGTGTTTATCAACAGTGATCAATTCTCTATCGCCTTTGAAAACCCAACCTTTGAGAACAATCGATGGGTGGCTGCAGCTGCGGACCAGTTCTTAGTCGCGGTGGTGCCGTCAGAGGGGGGCCTACGGATTGTTGGGTTTGTGTGCGGCACTCTCATCAAAAGCGCCGACCGCTTGACAGAAGAGTCGATGGGCACACATGAGCCGGATGGAGGTGCGGCATAACCCAGTTTCTACACTGGCATCATTTTGGGGGAGGGGAATGTGTAGAGTTCTCAGGCGTGCTGTCGGCATCCCTGCCTCAGTTTCCTGTCCTATGCGAGATGCGAAAGCGCACTCCACAGGTACTGGTTCTGTTTGCTGATAATCCTTTTTTTGCCATTCCACGCTGCAGCGCTGCTGGCCATCCACAGCGTGTGTGTTGATGCCGCACGCCGGCGGCAGCGGGTGGCCACCCGCCTGCTTCGTGCGTACCAGACATATGTCCAAGGTAGCACGCCCACTCTGAAGGAAGTGCGGCTGATATGCAAGCAGGCACTCGTCCCCCTGTACGAGGGGGCGGGATGGCAGCTGGTGGGGCCTTCAGATGTTGTGCATGGCCAGGATCCGTGGCTGGAGATGCTGTGGACTCCTGGCTCATGAGCTTACGAAAGTACAAGGAGGTTCATTGCGCATGACAGGCCTGAATGAAACGCCGACCAAGGTCAAGGGGTTCGTGTCACGCATGCTGTGGCGGGGGTTCTGACATGGACCTGCACTAGCTACCTCTGGCCTCTGCTAGCATGCCTTCAAAGTCTCACCAAAGTGTATTGTTTGGAGGATACCACGGAGTGAAATGAGAGGAGCGTCGTGCAATTGCGCAAGGGCCGCTTGGGCCGGTCCGCTTCATTCCGGCAGTCCAGCGCGCTCCCGACAAAGGAAAGCTACAGTACCAAAATCAGCAGGCGACAGTGCCCCTGCCGCCATGTCAACGGAGCAGACACCAACTGCTGCCTCAGTGGCAGCCACTGAGGCAGCGGAGGAGGAGAGCGAAGACTGGCTGGAGCTTCCAGATGCACAGCACATCATGCTGCAGGAAAACTTTGCGCCTCAACTGGTGCATAAGCTGCGTGCACACTTTGATAAGAGGTGAAGCGCGACTGCTGCAACCAGCAACAGCTGCCCCAGTGCCCTGCTGCGCCGCCGGCCTCGACACCAGCTGTTCAGGCATGAGGCCACATGCCTGTGTTGTTCCTTGATGCTGCAGGTTGGGCAGCCCATTAAAGGCCAGCAGCGAGCGATTTTGCTTTGATTGGTGGCATGTGCCAGACCAATACACCCTGCTGCGAGTCCCGGCCGACCAGTTCTTTCCCCCTCACTTTTACGACGCGCTGGTAGATGCGCTGGTGGAGCATGGAGAGCGAGAGCTGGGCTGCAGGGGCATCTCCCCAATCTGGCTCAGGCAAGTGGCAGGCTTGCGGCATAGATTGTATATGCGCTGGTTGTGGGCATTTTTACTATGTGCTCCTGCTGCAAACGCCTGTTTCATGTGCCCATTAGTTGTGCATCCTGCAGCGTGTATGTTGATGGCTGCCGGCAGGAGTGGCATGCTGACGCCCCACATGGGTAGGGGCTGCTGATTTGTGAGGAAGTCTAGCGTGGCATAGAACCATGATGATTTGCTGATGTGGCAAATGCCACACAACTCCCGCACCAGCGGAGGCCCACCAGTCTGCAGCCCCTTGCCAATTCCCCACCACCCTGCAGTCCCTTTGCCTTTGTGTTGTCGCTAACCCGTTGGGAAGAGAGGTTGTTCACGGGAGGGGAGACCATGATCCTGCAGCCGCATGTGCTAGACTACTGGCGCACATTTGACCCTCAGAAGGGCACAGAAACCCCTCAGCTGGTGGGTGAGAAGTTGATATGTGGCGTCAGCAGCCGGGCTGCAAGTGGTGCAGCGCGGTGCAAGGGACCATTGGCAGAGGTGCCTGATGTGTGATGAGCCTGAATACTGTCAGCTCTCTAAGATTGCTGTGCAGATCTCCCATGTCCCTGCCTGCTGGAACCAGCTGACGGTTTTTGATGGAAGGATACCGCATGGAGTGCGGCAGGTGGGGCGATTGAATACCAAAGCGCATGCTTGATGCAAGCTTTCAATCAAACACTGAAAGGAGTGCAACAAGTTGTGGTTCCTGCCTTGCCGCATTGCATTGATGCCTTCCACTCCTCCAATGGGCACCTGCCCTTGCCCTGCTCTTGAAAACACCTAAGCGCAGGTAGAGGGGACACATGACCCGCTACAAGGGCGAGTGGTGCTCCATGGCTGGTATACACAGCCCCAGCCTTTCTTCGCTGGTGCGTAGCGCTGATCTGCTTGGGACATGTTGTGGCTGCTGTAACTCAAGTAAGAGTGGAAGTTGGAGTGGCATGATGAAGCTGCCCACTTGGCTGCTGCTGCCGCTGCCTTCAATGCGCAGGCTCACTGGGCCAGGATGAGGCCACCCCTGCGCTGAACGCCTGCCTGGATGGGCTGTACGAGTCTTTGGCTGCCCTGCCGCCAGCAGTGGGCATCGTGACAGTGCGACTGGAGGTGGAGGGAGGCAGCGGGCGTGTGGCGGACGTACAGTGGCTGGCAAACACGCTGGTTGGGCGGCCCCGGGGTGGCAGCAGCGAGCAGGAACCTTGGGAGGTGGCCCACGTTACGCTGGCATGCATAGCGGAACACCTGCTGGGGGCACGATTTCCGAACAGTGCTGACGGGGGTGATACCAACATCACGTTACCTTTCCTGTTTGAGTAATTCTGCTGCTTGCTGCACGGACTCCCTCCCGCGGGGCGGCAGCCACCGTCCATTGACAGTCACCCAGGCATTCACCACTTTGCACCTTGCTGTTTGCTACTTCTGTTGAGCAGGGCGTTTGCAAAAGCCAACACAATCACTTGACAAACACTGTACAGTTGGTATCAACTAAAGCGAGAGCAAAGGGGAAATGCTGTGTAAATGTAGAAATGACGGCATGTTGCCGAAGGCATAATGCTGGTACACAGTATGTGGCTCTCCACAAAATTACAATAAGAAAGTAGAGGAAGTAGAAAGAAGCAGTCATAAGGAACGGGCGGGATGAGTTTGTGTTGTATTGATTTGGGCAGTGTCTGCACGGCGCGGCAGACAAGGCCACAAGGGAGAGAAAGGGTACCATGTGATTAAAGCGCCTGCCTGTGCACACAAGTGCAAGGGTAGATTGTGGTGTGTGTTTTGTTGCTGTTGTTGTTGTGCTTGCTCTTGTTTTTTGGTTGGGGGTCCCGGGGGTCGGGGGGGCGGAATGTGGGATGATGTATTCAAATGGTTGAACAAGTTGCAGTGGAGGGTATTTTTGAGACGATGCAGAAACAAGTAGGTGGACAACTGGTAGCGGGACACATTTTGTGTGCCTCAGCACAATGGGTATAAAGGGGGAGGGCACAGGAGCGTCGCCTGCGGCTTTGCAGGCTGGCGAGCTAAAACAAAGTGGACAATGATAGGTGTTGGGCGCAAAAAATACGCACGCATATCGGTGGCGTACGAGAGCTGCGCCAAACAGAGGCTGACAGCAGAGCAGTGAAGAACGGGGAGTAAGTGTTGGAGGTAACCAAAATTGGGATGCGTCATGCCGGCAGCTGGCAGAGCAGGGCCCTGGACGGGTGGTGCAATAGAGTGTTGAGTACCAGGCCAGATGCCAGCACAACAAGGAATAGGGTGCATGCGCCTGCTGCACGTAATCATACAGCGACAAGGCCGACGCACCGGGGTGTGTGGGTGCGACGGGGGAGACGTGCGCTACGAGTGTGTGGCCTACCACGGCCTCGTGGCGGGGAGGCCACAACAAATTAGGCTGCCTGCTCTACGACAGTCCTCGCCTCACCAACAGCTTGAGCACTTCTGAGCAGCTGCAGGCTATGCCTGTGCCGCTGCAGGTGGGGCGCTTGGTGGCGGTGCCCAGCCAGAACTGACAGACAGAACCTGGAGACTTGGCGGCGCAGGTGGCGTGGCCCTTCTCGCAGCGCAACTGGGTGGTGGGGATGACGGCGCCGCGTGCATCTCGTTTGACGGGAGCCTTCACGGCGGAGCCCTGGATGCTGGTTGTGGAAGCGCAGCCGCACTTGATCAGGCTCTTGGCACAGGTGGGGGTCTTCAGCCAGTACTGGCACATACCCATGGTTGAGTTTGGCATGAGGTAGTTGACGCCAGGCTTGGCCTGCATACAGGGTGAGGGAGGGAGAAAAGATGCAGTGTGCATGGGTGACCGGATCACCATGGGGTGTGTGTGCGTGCGTGTGTGTGTGTGTGTGTGTGTGTGTGTGTGTGTGTGTGAAAGAATGGGCATGATGGAGGGATGAGTGTGCACACTGGACACGCTGCTGTCGGCTTGACGGGCCGCATGTAGCGGTTGGCAGTTGGGCCATCTGGCAGGGAGGCAGCTGTGGAGTAACAACAGAAGGGATCTGTCAGTTGTCTACATTAGCAGGTTTTAGCATAGAAGTACCAGGGTTGTTGCTGGTTGGCCAACGACCTCACCAGTCTGACAGCCTTGGCGACGTCTGTGCAAAAGGTGTGGCCAAGCTTGCAGGTGGAGGCTGCGTTGATAGGGACCCCCGTGTTGACCTGGGGGGGAGGCGGCCTACGCGTGGGTGGCGGGGGCCTTGGCTTGGGTGGCGGGGGCCTTGGCTTGGGTGGCGGGCTCGGCCTGGGTGGCGGAGGTTTTGGCGCGGGAGGTGGGGGCCGTGGCGGAGGCTTTGGCCTGGGCGGTGGAGGGCGTGGCGATGGGGGCGGGTAGTGCCTGCAGTGGTCCGGAGGCCAAGGGGAGGACGGAGGCTGTTGGCATGCCGCTCTACTGGTTTCAGAGATTGAGGGGAACCAGTTGACAAAAAGCATGTGTTTGAGACAGTAGCAGCATGCTTCAGGCAGACTGGCAGGCCGGCAAGGGACAGCAAACGGGGGCGGCTCACTTGACGCCCGCGTTGACCAGGTGGATGGCGCAGTTGGGGTCTGCTATGCCCACCAGCCCATCGCAGTCACCGTCAATGCTAGCCAGGCAGGTGTCCTTGGTCTCCAGGCTGCCAGACACCTTGCGGCAGACTGACACTGATGCGGTGCCAGCCAGGGTGTTGGCCCCCCTGAAGCGGAACACCAAGCTGCTTGCTGCATGGCTGATACTGTGGCCGGGGGACATGGAGCCCAGCAGGTAGGTGAAGTCTGGGGAGTAGTTGTTGGTGCCAGCAAAGCTGTGCAGCTGCACGGCATTGGAGAAGCCGAAATCCAGCCCAGCGTCCGCACCCTCAGCTAACCTGGGGCAACAGTGGCGGTGGCGTAAGCGGCAGCAATAGCAAATTGAGCGGGGAAGATTGGCTGTATGTAAGCAAGGTAGGAGCTTATGTCATGACCTCGGGCGCCTTAAACGACAGGGGTTGCATTGGGCGTGTGGGCTGGGGGCTGGAAAGGCTTTGTTGCTGTCCGACAGGGGTTGCATTGGGCGTGTGGGCTGGGGGCTGGAAAGGCTTTGTTGCTGTCCGCAAGAGCAAGGTTTGGCATGGCAAGAAGGAGGCGCCCTCACCTGTAGCCCAAGAAGAGCGAGGCCTGCCCCTGCACCCAGCTGACATCGATCTTCACGCCGCTGTTTTGACTACGGGTCAAGGCATTCATGGTCAAAATACGTGTCTGGCCCGGGAGCAGGGAGTTGCCGTTGAGCAGCTGTGGTGCGAGCCAACCCATCTGCCATGCGTGTGGCGTGTTAAAGCAGCGGTTAGCGCAGCAATAGCCTGCAGTGGGGAGGAGGGGTGGGAGGAGGCACCAGGGAAGGAAGGAGAGTAAGTGGCATAGTGCAGGAACTGGAGGCAGGCCTACAAGGGATCACAGCGTTATCCTGGCATGTGCATAGTTTGGGGCAGGCTGTTGCTCGGGATCATGCACAACCTTCCCATTAAGTGCAGGCTACCATGGCCTCTTAGCTGGCCAGTAGCCTATCACCCGCAGGTATGCTGTCCACTGCCGCTCACCCATGGCGCAGCTGGTATCCCCGTACTCGTCCACAGCGCCAAAGGCATCCACAGACGCGGAGTGCCCCATGAACTGCACCAAGTTGGTTGGATGCAGGGGTGAGCCATGTCAGCGTAGTAATGAACAATTACGGGGTGGTAATCTGAGCCACTACCTTTATAGTGACTTATGTTGTGAGCAGGGCAGATTGCGGCAGATTGCGAGTAATGCACCTGGCAGGGTGGCGCAAAGACTGCTGAAATGTATGCACCATGCATGAGGTGGGCTTGCTGACTTGTGGGGCTCACCAGGTTGTGCCCTATCTCATGGAAAACTGACTGCGCGCTGGATGGCGATCCGCGGCTGGGCCCCATAAAGATATCGCCCTGGGTCCAGGTTGCACATGGGAAGGTGAAGTCGCAGCCAATGTACCCAAGACCCACAAACCCGCAGGCTGTCCCCGGGGGAACTAGCAGCGCCCTGCAGGCGGGGGAGTCCCAATCATGAGGTGTGAGGTTCTGGTGGTTCCACAATGCAGGTGCACGCAAAAGGCATCAAGGGGAGCTGTCCACATAGCCATGCCACCTAAGGCAACGAAATGTGGCAGTTAAAGACGTGCCAGCTGGAAGGCAGATAGCTCCAGTTGAAGGTGTACCCCTACTGCACTCCCAGCCCTGGGTGAGCCTTGCTGGCAACCGCTGTGCTACCCCAGCCAGAAGCCGCTGCCTAAATGCAAATTACGTGCAGGATAGGCACCGCTCACTTGTAGAGGTAAGCATTGTGGTCTATGCCCAGCCCCATTGCCTTCTCCATGGCTGCCTCAAGCCAGCCGTTGAAGTCGTTGAAGTCGCAGTACTGGGAGTTGTAGGGTGAGCCCCACATGGAGATGCCCTGGCAGTCCAGCTTGAGCACTGGAGTCACCACAGTGTTTTGCCGGTTCATCAGCGACTGGTTGTGGCTGCAGGAGCGGAAGAGGCCTTCCAAAGTCTCTGATGGCCCAAGGCTGCTGGTATTCTCAAACACCACATGCTCCACGTCCTGTACAACAGCGCATGCAGGGCAGGGCGGCAGAGGCAGGGTGCTGGGGTTGTGATGCTATCCAGCCAGCTCTGAGAGAGGGAACGCCCAGTGGCGGGCCTTGCCGCCGTAGCGCCGTGGCTGCTCCCACTTTCTCTGCATTCTCTAGAGCTGCTCCATCCCTTGCTCACCTCCTTTGTGTACCAGGGTGCGGCGTGTTTGCCAGTGCCAGCTGGGTCCGGGCATCCCTCCAGCGAGATCGGCAGCACTAGGGTTGACACAGCGGGGGTGGCCACGGGAAGCTTCACTGTGGGCAACGTACTGCTGCCGCTCAGCTGCTGCAGACGGCGGCCCTTGCCATTCCCTCGCTGCGGGCGCCGCTTGCTGTCGCCGGCTTTGCCAGCGCTGCTCTTGCTGGTGGTGGTGCTGCTGCTGCTGGCAGTTCCCATTGCGGCGTCTGGGTGTGCTGGGTCACCGTCTATTGTCACGGATCTCACTGCAAAACGCGGTGTGTTGGTCTTGCTGCCTCCCATTGAGAGGCCGCCCAAGGCGATGCCGCCCAGCGTGACGTGCATGCCGGTGCGCAGGGAGTCCAGGTCCTGCCCTTCCAACTGATACACCTCTTGCTGGCCACCGTCGCTGCCGTCGGTTTTTAGATACACCTCTATGCTGGACTTAACTCCCTGCAACGGCAGCAAAGGGTCGACTACAAGGCTTGTTTGAGCGGTGCGGTGGGCGGGGCCCAAGTGGGGAGACGGGATAGCCAGAGAACAGAGTTGTTCCGTAGCCATCGCTGGCATCCACCGGCCACAAAGTAACACGGGTGTCCTTTGATTCCTGAGCAAATGCTGCCCGTCCAGGCGAAGGGTCGCAGTCCCCCGGTCCGCTGAGGTTGGCCACCTTATGCCCCCTCGCTTCAAGTATGCTGCTGAATCCCCCTCCAGGCCGTTTAAGCCCTGGAAAAGCCCTTACCTGATTGAAATTATCCTTAGAAAGCACGTAAACGCGGCCGGACAGGGTAGGTCGCGAGCCGAGAAGCAGCTGGGAATGGGCCACAAGACAATGAGTGACCAAAGTCAGCAGGATGATCGCCACTCTGAACCGCATATTGATATTAGTAGAATCCTGAGGCTTGCGGAACGAATGAGTGCTCAAGTGGCTGCCATGGATGGGGCGACCGCAGGTTCCGCCCGCAGTAGCGTCAACGAGGATGAAAAAACAGACAATACAGGTATGTTTCGACTGAATAGCAAAGTATGACTACCACAGAAATATGGTTCGGCTTGCCATGCATCCCGGAAAAGTGCCCACGGCCCGGGGCTGCTGTGCAGCGTTTGTAATGAGGACCGGAGGTCTTTAAAGCAGCCGTAAATCAAACATGCTTTCTGTAAAACATGGTTCTACTGCGATAGGAGCGAACAATTGTCAGAGAATTTCTATCGCCTCACATCCGAGCAAGACCGAGGCATGGCCTTGCTGGTTGCAGGGGGTACTGGGTGGCGGGTGCTACCTACCTCCTCCCAAGAGCCAGCAACCGTCGTTGTACTGGGGAGGAGCACTAATCCCGTTGACACCACTTTCTGCATACTTGGCATGCTCGGCATGTATGCAAATTTGTTCTGCCAGTGCTTAGAGTGTGCAGCTTGCGGCTGTTTGCGATCAACAGTAGAATGTGGTTCATAGGCTGGCCCCGGGCTGCAATAATGGGCTGGTATGGCGAGCTTTGTCCCAAACTTGCGTTCCGACCATTGCTCGAACAGTCTAGTGATGGTGGGCCTGCGTGGAACGGGTGTGGTTTCTGACGTGCAGCTCGGTAACGTACCGTCGCCGTGCAGTCAAGGTGCAACCCTTCTGATTGCACTGCAAAAACATGTGAGCTGCCATTTCAGACCAATCGGTTTACGGTAGATTTATACAATTTGGCAACCCCACAGCTGCGCTGCAACATGCTATTTTTGGATACAGGAGGCGGTCAGCATGGCGGTCAGCACGACATGGCAGTCAGGGCTGGTTGCTTTGCTTCACTGTCCCTGGGCATATCTCTGCATCCGCATTGCCTGTGGTCACCAGGCCGTCCCTCTTTGCACAGGGTTCCCCTCGAGGATGAGAGGGCGTGGCCTTGGCCGCGCGCTTGCCGCGCTCTTCCTGGTCGTCGCTTTCACTTCATCTGAGGCCAATGATGATAGCCAGGCGAGCCCACCGGCAGACTGCTCTTCACGATCAACTGGCGCCCGCCCCCTGCTGTGCCTTGCTGACCCTGCGATCATAGCTCATAACTCCTGGCATGCAGGTGCAGCGGCTGCTTGCGCTGCAGCGCAGTCACGGTGGGGTGATCGACCTAGACAAGAAGACATTTCAGGAGCTGCTGGTGGGCAAGTCGAGGCCTTATTCCGTCTTCCTCGTTGCGGGTGCGCTTATGACCGTGGGCGCGCTTTGCTGCGGGACGGGTTGCGGGAGTGGCAGGTCCCGGTGCGGCGGTGCCGCGACCCACCGTTGACCTGGCTGGGGCTTGCTCCCGCCAATATGCTGGTGCCTCTGCTGCCACCCACTATTGGCATGGCAATCTGCTTGCTGTCTGGCACCACAGATGCCAAGGACCTGCGCAGTCAAGGCAAACTGAAGCTGGGACAGCTAATGTCCGAGTTTAAGCTGGTGGCCAAGTCGTTTGCCGCCAACCATGCCGGCAAGCCCTCCGCTGGCAGCGTCTTCTTTGTGCGCATGGAATTCTCTAAAATGAAAGACTTGTTTGGCAGGTAATGGGTGATGATGCCGAGCGTTAATGGCAAACGGCGTAGGTTAATTGGAAGGCGGTGCGAGAATGGCAGCTGCATTAGTCTGGTTGGCGAGCAGCGCTCATGGCTGGCTGCCTGTGCCAACCTGAGAGGCTCCTGTTGCCATCCTGTGCCTTATATGTTATGTCAAGTAGCAGTCTACCTTCTCTGTCATGCCTTGACTCACGTTTCGTACGTTCTTGGGGCTCCCATCATGCCCTGCCTGTGCTGCAGGATGGGCATCCAGGCGCTGCCATACCTGGCGCGCATCCCGCCTGGCCTGGCCATCACCGGCACTGGTGCCGTAACTCTGGGAAAGGAGGATATGATGTCCACAGCGAGCTACCCCTGGTCAGCTGAGGCTATTGCCGAGTGGGTGGTGGAGCGCAGCGGCGTGACGGTGGGCGAGATCAAACGGCCAACTCTGATCAGCACACGGTGCGCACACAGAGGCTGCGTGGATGTGTATGGGTGGGCGCGGCTGGGATGTGATGCGTAGTGTACAACATGCGGAGCATGATGTATCATGCCTGGTGGGCCTAATAGATTTTCCTCATCCTTGTGCTGCAGCAGCAGCCTGACAGCCATGCTGTCCTCTTCACCTGCCTCTTTGAGACCCATTGCCCGCCTACCCATGCAGACTGATGCCGCTGCTGTCGCTGGTTGTGCTAGGATGTGTGGCGCTCGTTGGTTATCAGCTTTACTATTCACCATTCATGCGCCAGCAGTGGCTCTACGCCTTGGGGGCCCTCACTATATACTGGTTCTCTGTGTCGGGTGTGTGGCCGCAGCATCCACCGTCGACAGCAGCATTAGCAGCAACTATCATGCGCATTCTGCTCTGCTATGAACCCCCTAGGGGTGTCAGGCGCTCGTGCCACCGCTAGGCTGAACAAAAAGCTGGCTTCTTGGCATTTGGGCCCGCAGGTGCCATGCGCCCACAACAATTTCTGCATGGTTAGCTGCATTGAATACAACCTGTACTGCCGCAACGCAACAACGTGATGCGCAGCGCCGTTGCTTGCAGATGGCATATTGCAGCTGCCGGAATGGTCAGCAGGATCCCCTGCCTGCTGTTTCAGCCTTGTGCCGGCTCCCTATTTTGCCGCCGCAGGTGGCATGTTTAATATCATTCGGGGTGTGCCGTTGGTGGGTTATGACCACCGCAATCGGCGGAGCATGCTATTCATGCCCGGCCAAGGTGAGCAGGCAGCTGCCCGGGGTCAGGCTGCTGTGCAGGCGCTTCAGTAGCCTACTCACTCAGGTGGCCAAGGTTCTCCTCCTGCTGTCGTTGCTCCCGCGTGCAGGCCAGCTGGGCGCTGAGGGTTTCATCATGGGCTCACTTTACACTGTTGTTGGCCTGGCGGTTGCGGCGCTCATCATACTCACGCCAAAGGTGGGTGAGGCCTTTCGCCTGGTTCATTTGCAATGGACAGAGGGTGGACTGCCAGCCTCGAGTTTTTATTTACTCCGCTGTAGAATCTACGTATTGAAGGTTTTGTGGTTGCACTCCCAGCTAGAGATAGCTGGAGGCGTATGTAACCCCTGCTTCACAGCGCTGCCCACGTTGCAGATTAAAGACCCAAACTCGCAGCGTGTAGCTGCCTATGGAATCATTCTAGTGGCCTTCATGGCATTCAGGTGTGGCTTTGGGGCAGAGGTAGGGTTTCGGCTTCCGCGGATGCGGAGAGGCGAAGCTGGTTGCCAGGCTTGGCTCTGTGCAGGCTGGCAGGTTATTACTTTGTGCGTCCAACACGTTGTTATTGTCTCGCGTTGCATCAGACTTCTGCCAATGATATGCTGTTGGGCATGTTGGTCTGGCTTGCAGGTTGGTGTCCTCCAACCACCTGTGGAAGACTGGCATGCACACTGACTGGTACCTCTTCTGAGGGGCGCTAGCGCATTGCCACCTGGCAAATCCACACAGCACACCCACACAAGCTTGTGTCCTTGTATGGCAGCGCTGCCACCGCACTGGCAGAGATATATCTGCACTTTTAAGTTTTTCTGTGTAATGGGTCTTCTGCCCACGTTAAGCCCAAAGGCCTGAGGTAGGTTACTTGCTGGAAACTGTTGTTTGCTGCAGAGCACTGGCCTGCCAGTAGCAGAAACTAGATGGGGTTGGCAATCTACTATGCTGGCAGCCTGTGTGCTGAACATGGCAGTGTACGACATGCCAATACACCGTGATGAAGGGGCCGCCTTGAGGTGTGGTGGTGACTCAATGGACTGGCGCTATGCTACCCGTCCCAACCTTCACCACGCACAGCACGCTCTCGTCATGCATATCATTTTGTTAGCCAATTTGAATCGAAGTTTGAGTCCTTAGTAGCTCATTGTATTGATACCGCATATATTCATAACTTTCACAGCTCTAGAGCGGACCAGCAACCAGCCACCCAGGGGTGTGTTCCCAGTCAGGGCTGGCTTCCCCTTACTGTACTACAAGCTTCATTGCGCTGCCAGCAGATTCTGCGAATTGACCGTATCCATCTGGATTGCTGGGCAACGAGTTCTCCATCACAATGTCGCGGGCGCAAAGAGCAGCCACCCAGCTGCTCGTCTTTGCCGGCAACCAGCTGCAACAATGGCGGGGAGCCAAGGCTGTGCCTACCAAGCTCACGGTTGAGCTGCTGAAGGTGGGTGGTGCACGGCTCCGCCGCCCTCGCCACTCCTTTTGGTGCTGACCACCGCCTTGGCTGCAACCCTCCACCTCATGGCTTGGTATTTCACTGTGCAGGATGTGGCAGGAGTAGGTGATGCTGGGCAGTTAGTGCGGATAAATCATGGCTATGCCCGCAACTTCCTTGTCCCCAACCGGCTGGCTGTGGCGCTGGCACGGCCACGTCGCCGGCGCCAAGCCGCCGCAACTCAGGCGGTTAGCAGCAGCAGCACATGGGAGCATGACACAGGATCAACCCAAAGCACTCCTTCTCAACAAATCCTAGAGAAGCAGCAGCAGCAGTTTGATAAGCTCATAGAGACACTGACACGCGCGACCCTGGTGAGGGATGGTGCAAGGTGTGCGTCGCTTGCCTCTCTCATCGCCTGCTTGCTCCCGGTCGCAAGCTTGCCGAAGCATGTCTAGCCAATTGCGATGTGTTGGATTTGTGATTTCTAAAAGTAACTGATTGCATATTGCACGTGCTGGTACTGTTTGCAGACGCTGAAGCGGCGTACCAAGGATGGGCAGATGCTTGAGCAGCCGCTGCAGGCAGAAGACATTGCAGGTATGGCAACTTGTTGGTGCACCTGCCAATGCTGAAAAATTTTGAGCATAGTTGCCGACTTCGCAGCTTTCGGCAAGTGAAGAACTCTGCCAGTTGCTGCTGCTGCTGCTGCTGCTGCTGTTGCTTGCATGGAAACATTCTCGCTGCGCATCACCTGTTGACTCACATCCCTCGCACCTGTCTCTGCCTTGCCTCCCACTATCGGACCCCTGCAGAGGCTGTTGCACGGCAGTTGCGAATACAACTTGTGCCCGACATGGTTGACCTAGCGGGCGACGTGCTGAGCGTGGTTGGGGAGTACCGCCTGCCCCTTAAATTGGAACTTGCTAGCGGCGAACGTGCAATGCTGGATGTCAGTGTGTCATCCACTTGAGCTGTTACACCAGCTGCGGTGGTTCATTGCGGGGAGGTGCAGGCTGTGTTGCGCAAGCCATAGGCAAGGTCTGAACCTGTGCCGCCAACAACCACTTTCTATCAATTTTGTCCAAACATGTCGTCTTTGTTTTCAACATGGGTTGCCATTTTTAACACGTGCTGGTCACAGTTTAGGCTAGTAAACAGCTTGCAGGTCTCACAGCAGCCTTGCCGTCCAGTCAGCGGCGCAATCCGCCTGCCAGCTGGCAGTCCTGAGCTTGTCCCGCTTCCTATCAATAATTGCCAGCTCCGGAGAGGTGTCCAAGCAGCAGTTCCATATTGCTCTCAGGCGTCCCATAGGCCTATCTACTTGCAGAACCCCTCCCGCCCATGCGCAGCCTTTGAACTTGCTGAGCTGTGGGACGCATGGCGCAGAACACCACTGATGACGAAGCCATAGCGCGACTGTTGGTGCGCAGGTCGCTGCACAGTGCTCACCAACAAGGGAGCTGGGAGCGATCCGAGCGCAGTAGTCTGGTGGCTCATCTGCAACAGCAGCTTCTACGTGAACGGATGCAACTAGCAGGGTTGTTGGGTACAACTGCTGCTCCACCGTCTCCCTGCCGCCGTTGATACCGGCCACTCGCCTCGCGCCGCCCGCTTGTCTCCTCTTGGTCCCAGGCTGCTGACAACCCGGAACAGTATTACGAGTACGACTTTGGAGATAATGGGGACGATGAATCAGATGATCCAGACTATGGCGGTGGGGGTGGCAGGAAGGGCGTGAAGAAGGGTAGGTGGCTGGCTGTGCCTGGCCAAGCCAGCCACGTGACCCATGTCTCTGCAGCCGCCTGCATCTGTGCTGCTTCTGGGTGCTGCTTCAATGCTCGCCAAATGGAGTACCCACAGCTGTGGTGGCTGTTCTGGTATGCAACAGCAAGCTGCATTCCAGTTTGCTGCAACTCATCCTGATGCTGTACCACCACCAAACCGCTATCTGCAGGGAAGAAAAAGCAGGCAGACCCTGCCGAGGAGGGTGCATCTGCAGGGTTTCATTCTTCTGTAGCAGCTGGCTATGCCCTGCCCGCTGTTACTGCACCTGAGCTGGCGCCCTCGGCTGCACCTACCACCGCCGCTGCACCATCCAGCATGGCGGATGAAGCAGCCATGTTGCCTGGGATCGCGTTGCCGCTTCCTGGAGTGCTACCTGGTGCGCTGACAGGTGCAGGTATGCAGCTGACCCAAGAACAGCTTCAGCAGCAGTTCCTGCTCCAGCAGCAGGCGATTGGAGCAACCTTAGCAGCGGGCAGCGGGCAGGGCATGTCGGGGCTGCAGCTTGCTCTGCCTCCCGGGGTCAGCCTGGAGCAGGCGCAGATGATGGGCCTGCCAATCATGGCTCTGCCAGTGCCGCTGCCGCCAGGCGGTGCCACATCAGCACCCCCAGGCTCCGCACCTGCAGCTTTGCCTTTGCCGCCAGGAGTGGGCAGCGCAGTTTTGCCGCGCGTCGCCGGCGGTATGGTCTTGCCAGAAACACGTGCGGCTGCTGCGCCAGCCAAGCCTCCAGCGGCAGGAGGAGGTGGTGGCGGCGGTGGGGCCAGGTCTTCAGATGGGGATGAGTACACGGCAACGGGACGGCGCAAGCGCAAGGACACAGGTGGACTGCATTGGCGGTGGCATTTGCTTAGGAAGGTCATGTTGTTTGATAGGCAGCACCAGTACCGCCTATTGCTGTGAATCCCTGGCAGGATGGGGCATGGAAGCTTTCTTCCGCCCCTGCGCCCAATGCGCAGCATGACAGGATCACCCAGCCATGGGTTTTGCTTCTTCACCTACCACGTATGCAGCGGCCACAAAACCGTACCTTTCTTGCAAGTAACACGCTCTTCCGCTGCTCTCCTTTGCTGCTGCGTGTACCCCCATGGGTATCTGCAGGCAAGCAGCGTCAGCAGTCACGCAGCTGGACTGATGAGGAGGAGCGGCTGTTCCTGGAAGCGCTGCAGCTGTACGGCAGGTGGCTGGGTGATGGCTGGGTGGATGACAGCTGTGGTGCTTTGAGCGGAGTAATTGAGCGTGGTGGGGTGATTTGGGCTGGGCAGGGTGGGCTGGTGAGTGGGAGTTGAAATGCTGCAACTGTACTTGGGTGGACATTTGATTGGGTGGGAGTAGGTGGTGCTGTGGCCCTGTAAGGACGGGAAACAATTGTGGTTGTCGCAAGGTACAGAATATAATGATCTGTGTGTGTGCATATGCATCTGCGTGCCAGGGTGAAGGTATCAGCAATCCCCGGGCAGTGTCATTTCCTCACTGCCTCATCAACAATGCCCGGGCCACCTGCAACCGACCTGCCCCTGCTGCCTCCTGAGCAGGGATTGGAAGCGGTGTGCGGAGCATGTGGGCACACGGGACCCCCGTGCCTTCACTAGCCATGCACAGGTGCATGCATATAAGGTTAACGTTCCAATAGATATTAGTGGCGTGTTGACAGATCTTTTGCCTGCCACCCCACACCTTGCTTGCCGGCAGTGCTGACATTAGTGTCTGTCGCATGCTGTGCTGTGTCGGCTGTCATGCACGCTGGCGCAGCCCACTCTCCATCTATTCGCCCCGTAGTTGCGCTCCACCTCCCTCTTCCAGAAACACTTGATCAAATTGCTGCTGCGGGGAGAGGAGGTGCCCCCCAAGGTGGCTGAGACGGGGCGTGGATACACGCTGTCGGGTAGGTGGCCCACATCCCTGTGGGGTGTCAGGGTTGGGTGGTTCCAGGAATGGGTTGTCTCTCGGTTGAAACAACAGATTGCTTAGTTGCGGAAGCTGGGGGGCATTAGCAGGCATGGATTGAAATCAAGACACACGGAGCGATGCGAATGGCCAGCTGCGCAGCAGGTTGAAGCTGCGCTGCAAGCTGCCACAAGCAGAAGACAGGTAAATCTGTTGACGACCTTGCATGTGTTGCTGCACAACAGCCGGAATGTGTGAGGTATGCTTGAGTTTGTATGTCTGCATGGTGTGCATGTTGCGCAGGCAAGGCACTGGACCCCAACTCAGCGGCGGCGCGCGCTTACGGTTTGAAACGCCAGCTCTTTGCACGTGAGTGAGCGGTGAAAGCTGGGTGCAAGCTGCGGGCACACAAAGGTTGGAAGGGTAGTTGGGCGGGGGAGACAGCACACACCACAACTGCGACGGAAGTGCAAGAGAGATTGGTGGCTAGGGCGGCAGGGTTGTGATTCTGCTTGCGCCCTAGCCGCTTGCAGGCATTGCTGCAACGGGGAAGCTGATTGTGGGTGTGCACGTCACGACGCTGGAGATGAGCGAGGGGCCGCCGCAGCCGGTGCAGGTGGGGTTGTGGGCTGGGTGTTTGTGTGCGTGTGCGTGTGTATGTAGGTTGGGAGAGACAGGTGGGCTTTGCTCTCGTCGCAATGGCTACTGCGGATTGTAATGCACTTCACTGGAACAGCGACGATGCTGCGGCGTTAGCGCCGCTGAAACCGCTGGTGTCATGTTGAGGCAGTGGCTGTGCGTTTTCCCTGGCCGGTGGTGGTCAAGTGGCTGCTGGGCGGGTAGCCAATCCCTACCCAATCAGCTCCCTCTGGTGGATGGCATGCCCTCCCCGCAGCGTGCGCGCGGCGGCAAAAGCCCGGGTGTTGGCGGCGGTGGCGGCGGCAAGCGGCAGCGGCGCAGCAAGAGCGTCGGGGTTAGCGGCGGTGGCGGCGGCGGCGGCGGCGGATATGGCAGTGGGTTGGATACTGAGGAGGAGGACGAGGACGCATTTCTGGCCTCAGTAATGACGGGGGAGGTGGGTGGCGTGGCAGCACAAAACTCAGCTGTTTGATGGTTGCCTGCGAGTAGATTTAGGTGGGGTGTGTGTTTGTGGAGGGCAGCCTCAGCCGCCCGAGCCCGCAGGTTTGGTCTTTGCGGAGCGTGGGAACCTTATGCATTGGGCCTCTGGTCCCCGGGCGTGTCCCAGGCTAATGCCCTGCACTTCTCTCTGCTCTTATGTTGTCCTGCACCCGCAGTTGGCTGAGGCTGCTGAGGTCACCGACTACGTGCGCAACCGGCCCAGGAGACAGGTGAGCAGCAGGGTGGGCAAGCGGCAAGCAAGGCAGCAGGCAGGCAGCAACGGCAACCAGTGAATGGGCTGCCTTGTTAAGCATTTTTCTAGCCTGCTTAACGATAACAGGGCTCCAGCGGTGCAAGCTCCTGGCGCCACTCCTGCTCCCCTCTGCTGTGCCCCATGAGACTTGTGGCTTTCCTCACACCTTCCTGACGTCCCCAACCGCAGGTTGGGCGGCGCATGCAGCTGGGTGACACCACTGAGTCAACAGACCTGACGGAACTAGAGAGCTTTGTTGGACCGCCTGGCACGGGGGCACCCCTGGCGCAGGTTAGCCCCCACTCCCACACCCCACCATGTGCATGTGACCTCTGCCTGGCAACTGCGTGCTTACTCCCGTCCCCCATGCCTGCACGCATTTTTCTGCCTGCCAGCCTGCCTGCCTTCATGTCTGCCTGCTGTGCTGGATGGTGTGCGGATGAGGGAGGTGCTGAGGGCCGACGGCTGGTGGGCTGTTAGGCCAAGCCTTCTGCAACCGCTGCGCATTCGCTTGGTTGACTGTACCCCTCTCTTCCCATACCTCCGCCACCCGTATATGTGTATCTGCCTTTGCGCTCCCTCCGTCACACTCTGCAGCCCTTCCACGTCACCATCAGCACCCAGGCGCTGCTGGTCATGGATTTCCACGCGCATCTCAGGTGGGTGGCTGAACCCGTGCGCGGGAGTTGGGGGCGCGGGGGGGGGGGGCGCGAGCGCGCACGCGTGCATGCGTGCGTGCGCACGCTGGCTTGAGAGGAGGGTTTCCATGCATGGGTGGGCGGTCGCTGTGGTGGTGTGGGGGTGGGTGGTGGCACATCTAAAGCGAATCGGCCTGATCCGCAGCAGGCGCAGCACATGCTCCCACAGCGCGCAGTAAGAAGCTGCCCTCTCCAACCGACTTGCGGACGCTCTTGGGCTGCACATCCACCTTGACGCACTTCCTGCCCGCCCAGACGCCATTGCTGTCTTCCTGTCCACTTGTGGTGCCCCCC
>JAAMXP010000497.1:11055-21902 GCA_019693395.1 Ettlia oleoabundans
GGTTAGAGGGAGGGTCAAACAAGTATTGATGGATTGATGGCAGCCGCCGCACCACCACCATCATCATTAAACATCGGCAGAACAGTCCACACAAACTGAAAGCCAACCACTGATTTCAAGCTCCTTGCATGCCGGCCAGCCTGCCCGCTGTCAACGGGTATGTAACCATGCCACCACCAACAGCTTGCCTGCAGGCCGATCATCCAGTAGGCGATGCTGGAGAAACAAATGGGTGTGACGACATACATGAGCGACTCCGCAGTGCTTTTTGCCAGGAAATAGGCGCTGGAAAAGTACATGCCAGCTGCCCTTTCACGCAAAGTGAGGATGCGTTCAGCCGGGAAGCTGTTGACGGTTGCAATGGCGCCAAACACGCCCTGGTTGATGCAGCAGAAGAACAGGACCGGCAGGCGCTTGGCCAGGGAGGATTGCGTGGTGCCAATCTGGAAGAACACGCCTACATGAGGGTGAGCGAGTAGGAGGGCGCATGCATGTGGACGCGCAGGAGCCCATAGGATATGTAATGCCGCGAAGAATCAGACCGGTGCGCACAATCCGCTGATAGATTTGCTGGCGTGTCAGAAATGCAAGAATGCCGGCCCAGAGGTGCCCGACCAACCAGCAGTTGCCAACTATGCAGCACACGCACCTCCGATGAGCGCCGCAATCACCAAGCTCTGCAGCAGCTGTGTCAGGGAAGTGCGCCACTTGCGCTGCTGCTCCTTCCAGCAGCGGCTGCATGGCGAGAAGCAAGGCGGGGTTGGGCTTGATGAATGGTTCACACTCGTCGCGCGATGTGTCGACGCACGCTTGTGCACCTTGCATTTCTCAGCAGGTGCCAGCTTCAGTTGCTGCTACTTGCTCCCTCACCTAAGTAGAATGAGGTATTGTCGCGTCCAGGGCATGCGGTCACGCAGGTCCAGCTCCAGGTCCTTGCCGGGATCAGGCAGACTGCACAGTGGTGCACATGACGTAGCATCAAATCTGGCTGGTGCTGGGACGTGCTGCATGAACTGATTCAGCAGCCAGTTGCAGGCGTGCATTTGCAGTATGGCATGCAAGTGGGTGCGTCACGTACAGCTGTACTATTAACTATGGTGCCACCCCGCTCACTCAATAACAGGCGGTTCCTGCAGGCGGAAGCCAAGGCTGGGCCCACGTGCGTCAGCGTGTATGTGCGGTGATATGACGTCCATCAGGTGATCAGCAGGGTTGGTGAGGGGCGGGCAGGGGAAGCCGTGCTTGGCAAAAACAGTGACTGCAGAGGCGGGTGCGCCCTGGAACACAATCTTGCCAGCCTGCAAGTAGGAAGTAACAGCTGGCAGTTCTCGCAGCAAGTGCCCAGTTCAACAGCGGAGCAGGGCAGATGCATGGCACTGACTATCGCAACGCGAGCCCAAAAAGAAAGCTGCAGCGGGAAGGGAATGCAGGCAAACATGCATCTGAGTTGACCCCGCCAGCAAGACGGCGGGCGGGCAGCGGGAAGCACCCACCATTCTGCCGGCGCTTTTCACCTGTAGCAGGAAGAGCTTGTGGAAAAGGGAGAAAATCTTGGCTGATGGCTGGTGGATAGTGCAGAGGATGGTGCAGCGGCGCGTGTCTGCCAGCTCCCGCAGCAGGGTGCACAGGCTCAACGCCGTGGCTGCAGTTGGTACAGGGGAGGCAGGCAGGCAGGCAGGCAGGCAGTGGAGGGTTCAGTCTAGCACGCCTCGCACTGTGCCACAGCCAGAAAGCTGCACAATGCCAGCATTTCAAGTACCCACAACTCTGCAAGCATGGTTGCCCATCATCCAGCTAGGTGCAGGGTGTGCAGGCGGGAAGCTGGCTGCAGGCCACAGCACTCACTTGAGTCCAGGCCAGATGTTGGTTCATCCAGGAAGATGAGCATGGGGCGGGTGAGCAGCTCCATGGCCACACACAGCCGCTTGCGCTCCCCGCCACTGATGCCCTTGCGCAGGGGGCTGCCCACCAGCGTGTGCCTGCAGATCACGTCCATGGCATGGTGCACGGCATATCCACACAATGCCTCAATCATGCATGCCCGCCGGTTACAATTGAACCCAGCACACTACTGGGCCAGCAAACAAAGCACACAGCACGGCAGCCCAGCAGCACAGGGAGCATCAACAGACCTGCAGTGGCCCAGCTTAGTGGCCTCCATCACCTCCTCCATGCGCGTCACACGCTCCTCCACACTCAGGCCGGGGGGCAGGCGCAGCTGCACATGCAGGCCAGCGAGCCTGTCAGCTGCTGTCCCAAAGCTTGCCCTTACGCCTGCTGCTGACAAGTTGCCGATGTGCACGGAGCTGAATGCATTGGCACAAGTGATGCTATACACAACCCCACACACCCCACAGTCACATGCACAGCTGCCCCCACCTTGGCTGCATATATGAGTGTCTCCTCTACGGTATGATGCGCGTTGAGCAGGTCGTCCTGCATCACGTAGCTGGCCATCTGCTTGAGGTGCGCCAGCCCGTAGGTCTGCCCATTCAGCCGCACCTTGCCCTCCATGGTCGCACCCTTGTCCAGACGGCACGCCAGCACATTCAGAAGTGTCGACTTCCCAGCGCCACTTGGACCTGCAACATCAAGACAACAATTCCATATTGCGGCGTGGCGCTGTCAATCGAGAGCATGCAAGAACCAGACGAGTGAGGAGGGTTCAGTGGGCGGCAATCCAACGCCACCATGCCACACACCACTTTTGCAAGCTGCAGGCACACTCACCCATGATGGCAGTGAACCCAGGACCTGCCTGCCCAGACAAATTGTCCAGTAGGCGCTTTTTGTTCCTGCAAGCAGCGACAATGGCGTCAGTGAAGTGGCGGCGGTGGCAGCTGCAGCTGGCAAAAGACCTAGGCGCCCCAAGGTTCACCGGCCAGACTGCCGACGGCGCTCACTTGATTGACGTGACGGTCAAATCAGTCCAAGCCACCTCGATCTGGGAGGTATGAAGCACCGCATCGCGCGGCGAGTCTCCGAGCCCACCCTGCTGGCCTCCCGGCGAGCCTCCGAGCCCACCCTGCTGAGCCTCCAGGTCAGTCATATGCTTGAGGACGATGCAAGCGTAATTCTGTTTGAAGATGGCCAAAAGTCACGTTGTAGAGTAGCACGACAAGTTTGCTGGCACGGTCACGGGCGTAGATGTAGGCAGACCCGGTAAAGAAGGGTAATTTCGAGCCCAGTTCTAAATAGAATGCAGGCGGAGTCTACTTTGTCAGCGGCCGAACAACGCTGGGGTAAAACAGCGACTTTCTGCGGGCCTTGGCTTGAGAAGCAACAGAGAATGCTTTTCCAGTATACTTAAGCTATCTGAAATGAGCAGCTAGGAGGATGCCTCACGTGCGTGACTTTGGGCGGAGATGCGGCGACAGGCTGGCGGCACGCTGGGGCGGCCTGCTGCACCCTCCCCACCAGTTGGAGGTCTAGCCTGGGTCGACGCTGCCGTGCCGCAGCCTCACAGTGAGTCGATCCTAGCATATTGCTAACTTGCTGACATGATATAGAGTGTGTCGAATGATCTCTTGACAGCTCAATTCAGGCATGAGGAGCGTAACCTCGCAGCGAAACAGCGCATCCGCCACAGTGCTAGTGACCAGGCCAGAGTGCTCCCACCGAATTATAGTGCACTGTCCAGCGTTGAGATTGGGTTTGATCCATCCATAACCTATGTTGTCGTATACTGCGCTAACCCTACCCGACAGGCCTGGTATGGCCCACCTCAATGTGCCACTGTCTTTTCCTCAGGTGTCATTTGGCAGAGGTGGTAAGCAAAGAAGAGACGTTGGTGCTCCACGTTTAAGAGGCAGCGTACTATTACGAGCCATACCCTTGTACATGCGAGTTGGCAGGTCAGCATAACACAGCATAGCCCTAGGTTATTGGCTGGAGCCGTTTGGTCTACGCTTCTGCCCATTTGTTATAACCACAGGAACTTCACGAGCTAAGTTTGCCCAATGGTGCGCAAGTGCCGGAGCTAAACACGTCATCGAGAAGAAGCAGGGGTGAGAAGTAGACATGGTGCGCAAGTGCCGGAGTCAACAATCAATGGAGAAAAGGAAGGTAAGAAGTAGACAGTAATCGGTGCAAGACAGGCGTGCAAAAGAGCAGCGCAAAAGGTTTTCGGTCAAATCTGCTGCGCTGTCTATGCATGCACCATTTGAAAGCATCCGCACAGGTCAAAAATGTCGCACCAAAGTGTTTACATACATGTAGCGAGAGAACAGCAGCCAAAGCCGCCGATACCTGCAGAGTCAGACAACGATGGCACCAATGTTGCTGCATATTGCAAAAGGTTCTGAGCTCAGCAACTCAACTCCCCAGGCGTGAATGTTGCATTCAGGCACAAGCTGGCCGAAAAAGCAACAATGGCTGCAGCAAGGTGCAGCTCACCAGACCATCTGGCTGCCGTGTGCAAGGAGTGCATGCCATGCCTGCCCAGGCCGTGCATGGACTACTAACTGCAAGCTGTCCTGCCGCTGCTGCTGTTGCTGTAGTGCCAGCAGCAGGCCTGACAGTGGTGCCTCAAGCAGTGCCAGGTATTTCCGCGGCAGTGCCACTGTCTCTAACTGCCACAGATCGGGCAGGCTGCTCCGGCTGCTGCTGCTGGGCATGGCGGCCCACCAGTTCAGCACACCAGCACAGGTGGCCAAGTGGTTGGGATGGCCTGACACGCCGCCTGCATCAAATGTATAAACCTGCGCCAATGGGTGCTTCACAATAGCATGCGAGCGCAAGCCACAGTATCAGACTGAATGGTTGAGCACAATCAGCCCAGCTGTGGAGCCAAAGCCCAGCATGAGGAGTGTGACACCACCGACCGCTTGTTGCCAGGCGAGCCTGGTGGGGCCGCAGCTGGCCAGACAAGCGCTGAACCGCTGCACCTGCTGTGGGTTGAACTGCTGCACAGCGAGTGCCACATGTCGTGCTACAACTTCAGGTGGCCACTGCTGGTGCATGCCGTCTGGGAGCAGCGGATCGTCGACAAGAATGATGTGCTCCGCTGCAATCTGCAAGCATGCCATTACATTGTGATTGTGCTTGTGATTGTGCTTGCTTGTGAATACACGCAACCAGTCACGCAGGAAATATAACCCCTCCTCCCTTGGCCTTCAACTACTCCCCCTCTCGACGGAGGACGATTGGAGTAGGACAACCAGGTAGGACTCCGCTGACAGGGCAAGGGAAAGTGGATGCCAAGCACTGCTGCTTACCCCCAGAAGGCGGCAGGCATGGCGGAGCTCCTGCGACCGCAGCTTTCCCAACCCATCGGCGTTACCTGCATTGCCACAACCAAGATGAAGGCATGCACACCCAACAGCTTTGTGGGGCGACAGCCCTGCTTCAAGGCAATGGACGGCTAAAGGTGCCTCACTGGGAGTTCCTCCTGCCGGCCGTGCAGACTGCGGCGGCCCTTCCCAGCAGGGCTTGCCTGTCGACAAGCACAGCAGCGCCACTTGCAGCCCTTGCTGCACGAGATGAAGGATAGTGGGGGCAAAAAACATGCTCTCGTCGTCTGGGTGCGCTGTGACAAATAGAGCCATCATGTGCAGTGCCGGAGGGGGAACGCCAATGTGAGATGGACCTACGACACACTCATGTCCGCGTCCAAGTGCATAAATGGCCCCTTTCTGACCATAAAATCCCTGTTTTCTTCCCCAACCCGCGTGCAAGGGATTGGCTTGTCGTCCGCTGTTTCAACATATTCCGACCGATTTTTGTTGCCGGTTGTCTCATCAACACCAGTGTTGGGTGCGCCTGCACGCTCTAAGCCTCCCTCCATGCAGACCTGACGGTGGGAGCTCGTGCGTGCTCCACTGCAACCGGCGCGTTTCGTCAACTACCAGCGCTTTTACTTCTAATAAGACGCAACAGGTAGTGTCCTGGCGCCATCGCCTCGTGATCGACTGCCTGGTGGGAGCAGCTGGCCGTTGCGGACTAGTTGATGTGGCGTTCCGCACATTGCAAGTCAGAGAAAATACTGGCAGGCTTTGGGACGGGTCTGCTCGGGCTGACCTCTCGCTGCGGCCACGCTGCTGCAGTCCTAGCCTACTGTCGCCAGCCTTCTGTGCAGATTAGGAGCATTAGCAGGAACCGCGCCGAGCGCCAGTAGCCCCACCACCGTAGGCGGCAGCCGAGGCGTGCGGTGGCGGAATGCCCGGCACCGAGTGGGTGGCGGACCTGACCGTTGCTAAGCTCAAGGATGAGCTGAAGAAGCGGGGGCAGCCATTGAGTGGCAAGAAGACTGATCTGGCGGCACGGCTGGAGGACTACATTAAGCAGCATGAGGTGGGTGGTTGGGCAGCCAGTGCAGGCATTGTACCTCTTGCCATCACCGTCACTGACCTGCTTGCAATATCAGGAGCTGCCAGTCTGCTTATGCTTGCCTGCAACGTATGTCTTCATGTTTCTCGTACAGGGAACGCCTGAGGAGATGGAGGCTGCTCGACAGGCAGCGTCAGGCGGTGAGGCAGGCACGGGTGGGAAGGCAGCAGATGGCGATGGCGGCAATGCAGATCAGGGCAATGCAGCAAAGGCAGAGGCCGGTGAAGGACCGCCACAGCAGGCATCTGCCGAGCAGCAGACCGAGGGGGCCCATGCTGCACGGGAGGAGCCGCAGGAGGCCATGCAAGTGGATGGCGCCCTTGCTGTTGCTCCTGGCGGGGAGCCGCCAGCTGCACATTTAGGCCAAGCGGCAAATGGCGGTGAGGCAGCTCCGCCAGCGGAAGAGCCAGCTGGCGAACAAAATCAGGCAGTTCAGCCTGGCGCAACGCCAGCAGCGACAGCGGCCCAGCAGAGCAAACAACAGAAGCGCAAGCGTGGCGGCAAGAAGAAGCAGCCAAAGCAGAAAGATCAGCAAGGCAAGCAGGAGAGTAAGCGGCCTGGCAAGCAGCAGGGCAAGCAGCCTGGGAAATCCAAGGGCGTGGCCAAGCGGCAGGGAAAGCCTGGTAAGCCCGGCAGCGCGGTCAAGCGTGATGGTGCCCCCAGGGCCTGGCGTGGCGCTGCGAGGCCGGGGCCCAAGCGGCCGGCGGGCACAGCTGGCGGCGGCTTTGGCGCACTGACCATGGCTGACATCAGCGCAGATAAGCTGACCAAGTTGGCGGACGAGAACTGGTCGGCACGCAGGGTGGGCGGCGCTGCGGCTGCGGCAGGTGTCAAGCCCGTGGAGCAGCCGCCGTTCCGCGCTGAGCTGGTGTCGCAGATCTATCGAGAGGAGCTGGGGGGCGGCAGCAACAAGCCTCCCACCAATCGCAGGTGTGCTTGCAGTGGAAGGTCTGGGGCCCATTCAAACAGGCATAGTGTTGTGTGAAGCAGCGGCAGCAGCAGTGCAGCAGGTTGAGCAGGAGGTGCAGCATTAGTTCCTTGGCATGAGCCCCGCCTGTGTGGCCTTGGGGTGTCTGCCAAGGTGACTCGTGTGTGCTGCTTGAAGCATGCATCTTTGACAATGCTGCCGCAGCTGTGGCCCGCCTCCCACTGTTACCAGCCAGCCGTCACAGCCCTTACAGTGTATGTTGCTGTGCACCCGGTCTTACTCTGCCCCCACTGCTGTACTGGCACCCCTGCCTTCTTTGTACTGCAGGGTTCAGCTGCTTGAGATCAGCCAGTACCTGGAGAACTACCTGTGGCCGCACTACGAGGCGGGCATGGCGGGGCCGGCAGCATACGAGCACCTCATGAGCATGGTGGTCATGGTGAACCAAAAGTTCAGGGAGCAGGTGCCCGGCTGGGCCTTCTTCCAGCACCACAACAAGGTGGGTGCATGGACTGGTAGGCTAGCGCGGAATGGGTGATTTCTGAGTTATTTGGAGTGGGTTGGGGTGGGTCAGCGTGGGAGCGATTGAAGTGGAGCTGGGCTGCCAGTCAGGGAGCCAGCCAGCTGGGCAGCCCCTGGCGTGGTGGTGCTTGCCTGCTGCCACACCCTGGCTATGCCAGCTCAGCATGCTGCCCAACAGCCACAGCCGTCCCCCACACCTCCTCCTCAGCTGCGTACATGCCTGGACCTTTTGCGCCTGTCGCAGGAGCTGTTCCCCTCCTTCTTCCAGCGTGTGTTGGCGCTCAAGTCTGATCCTGAGGCCGCCTCCCGCATGCGCATGCATGAGAAAGTGGCTTACCTCGTCTTTGCCATCAATGCCTTCCAGGTGGGTGGGGGGCAGGAGTGGGTGGGGGGCTTGGGGGCAGTTGGTTGAGCATGCAACAGTGAGGTGAAGGTACTGGGGTGTGCTGCCAGCAGCCGACGGGTGTCCCGCAACCAGCAAGTGGGTCCCAAGCTTGGACTCCTGTTGCTGTCTGCCTTCCAGCCTGGTGTGCTGTTACCCACCTGTCTCGGCCTCCCAGTTTGCCCTCAAAGCCGTCCTGTCCGCCTGCCCTCGTCACCGCAGAGTCTGGAGGATGAGTGTGTGCGCGGTCAGGTGCTGCGCCTGGTCAGCCTGCCGCTGTGGCACGCGCTGAGCAGGGGCAGGCTGCAGCTGGAGCTTCACGACCAGCCACAGGTACATGGGGGGCGTGGGCGTCGGGTGGGTGGGCTTGGGGCACTTGCTGTTGTTTTCCTGGGGCAACAAGGTTAGCCTGCACATGCACCCTGTGTGTGGAGCTGCGCCACGGCCAGAAGTGCAGCTGCAGCAGCCTGCGCATGTGTGAGCAGTTTCCAAATGACCATGCCATCCTCATTCTGGCACCCCTGCAGCTGGCCAAGCATTGGCGTCACTTGGCTAAGAAGGAGGCCAGGGTGGCGCAGCAGGAGGGTCACGTGCCCGTCACACAGCGGCCAGAGGCAACCTTCATACCAGGTGAGGCAGAGGGCATCTGACACACCCTGCTGCCATGTATCTGCCTTTTAATTGCGTTCCTGCATTCTCATCCCTGGGTTGTTGCTTGCTAATGTGGCTGTGCCTGGATCACGTGCAGGCAGGGAAAACATGAGTCCAGCTGTGGGTAGGTGGCTCACGCACCCTGTTGCCCACTCTTTCCGCCTCCTCATGTTTCTGCTGCTCTGTTGTGCTGTGTTGTGTCTACCCCATGCCTTCGTGCAGGCCTGCTGGATGAGTTCCTATCAGTGCTGTCAGCTGTTGTGCCTCAGCACCAGCAGCAGCCCATGGAGGAAGACGGGCCTCAGCAGGCGCAAGGTGGAGCAGAGGGGGGTGATGCAGCAGCTCAAGGCGGCGGCAGTGGTGATGGCATGGGTGACCAGGGTGGCAAGCTTAACTCCCAGTCCCTGCTGTACTGCGAGCGGTTTGTGGAGTTCCTAACCGACCTGCTCACACAGGTGGGTTGGGGGTGGGTGAACTGTGAGGTAGCTGAGGGGCCGGGTGGGTGCAACAAGCCGTACTCTGGTTCAATGCATGCCTGGCCTGCGTGTTGCCAGCTTGCCCACCTGCTCCTTCATGTTAGGCAATCACCCTGCCCTCCTTGTCTCACTCCCCCTCCCCTTAATGCAGCTGCCCACCCGCCGTTTTGTTCACGCCGTGCTTGAGGATCGCGCCATCCTGGTCAAGTGCTACATGTCCCGCCTCTACCGACACCCACAGGGGCGACTCTTTGTGCAGGTGGGGCCGGCGGCAGGCAGGAGGCAGGGAGGGCGGATGGGCATGTGGGATGGCTAACATGCGTACATTTAGCTTGCCAGTGGTGTCTGGCTGTTAGGTTGTGATCGTGGTGGTGGTGGTAATTGGCGGGTCATTAAGCAAAGCGCTGCACCTCCCAGTTGGATGGCTGGCTGCACCAATCCTGTACCTGCCCGGCCCGTGCCTGGCTTTTTTGCTTGATTGGAACTTTCCCTCTGCTACCACCGCCGCTATCCCTCACCACCAGTCCCTCATTTTACCAGTCTCAAAAGTATTGCACCGTGCACGCCTCCGCAGCTGGTTGACCTGCTTCGCTTCTACCTCTCCTTCCCCATCCACGACCACACCGGCGACCCGTTGAGTGAGGAGGATGTGACAGCGGCGCACTACGAGCGGCTGCAGCAGCTGCAGCGACTCTTCTTCAAGCACGTGCCCAAGTTGAGGGAGCTGGCACTGGCCAACTGCGGCACAGGTGGGCAGCTGGCTGGCTGGACCATCTCGGGCTGTCCGGGACGGTAGTGACAGCTTTGCACTTGCCGCCATGTTTGCACTCTGCATGCAGCCTCAGCTGCGGGGATGGCGCCGACGCTGCTGTACCTCCCCGCCATCGGCCCACTTCCAGCCATCCCCCCATGTTGCCACAGCTCGGCTCCTGCTTGCCCTGGCCTGCCTGCTTCCCAATCGCACTCCATCACCTCCTAACCCTTGCTTTGCCCCCGCGGGCCCCCCCTCCCCCCGCCTTCCCCCGCGCCCCCCCCCCCGCCCCCTGTTGCAGTTGCCAAGCGTGAGGTGTTGCGCAAGGAGCTGTCGGCCCTCAGCAACGAGGAGCTGCGATTCCTAGTCACACGACAGCTCAGGTGGGGTGTGTGTGCGGGGGTGGGGGGCGCGCACGGGCTGCGGTATGCGGGTGTGGCGCAATGCCTTTGCATTGTGTAGCAGAGTCGTGGCACTGCCTGCAAGATGTGCAGGTTGGTGTCCGAGGACGACCCGTGGGCGCAGGACGCCGCCTTCCTGGCTGAGGTGATGATGGCCACATACGAGCACAGGCGGTCACAGGTGTGCCAGCTACACAGGTGGTCCTGACAGCACTGCGTGGCATAATGCAAGAGTGCAGCAGCGCAGCACCACTGCGGGCATTCAAGTATGGTGTGAAGGGAAAGTGCAGGGCTGTTAGAGTTGGCTTGCATCCCTGCTGGATTGGCTCTTCAGCTGGGCGCTGCACCCTGCTCACGCTGCGCTGCAATCTCGTCGATCCTATGCTCACGCTCTTATACCCACCCACCC
>JAAMXP010000501.1:3184-42727 GCA_019693395.1 Ettlia oleoabundans
TGCCTCTTCTAACACATCAAGCACATGCAGTACACGCGACGCGAGCGTTATCTGTGATCGACTCTCTCGACAATACCTGCCAGCCCATCTAGATCAAGATCAAGGTCCACCTCCTCCAGCAGCCCGCGTGCCTCCAACGCAGCAGTCAGCTCCTGGAGACGTAAGGCCTGCAGGCACAAAGTGGAACAATATGGCGCACATTTAAGCATACCTAAGATATTACGGAGGTAAGGATTTGGCGCGCATTCGAGCACACAGATAATAATATGGCAGTCATCTGGATTGAACTGTTTCACGCTTGACCAGCTTAACTTCTGTCAAGCTAGCTTAGCATAAAGACAAGCTCGAGCACACCAGAGACAGACCAGATCAGACCAGACCAGAACAAAACAGGCCAGACCAGAGCAGAACTGCCGCGCATGTGCAAGACTGATTCTTGCTTTGCAGAGTGTGTTCTGCAAGTTCTGCTGCGGTTAGGCAGACTGTACACACAAAACAACATGCAATAAAGCACAAAAGCAGAGCTATGCTACTTGGCCCCACCTGCGCCTGGATGATGGCCATCTGTGCGTTGACAGTGTTGTAGAGGTGCTGCGTGGTAAGGCGTGGTGGCGTCGCGTCCGATCGCAGCTGGCGCTGCCGCTCTTCCAACGCCTGCAGATGTGCAACGAGCAACGCTTCAAACGTTCAACCGATGCACAGCCTTTCCCAAGCAAACTTCAGCTGAATCTCCAAGAAACTGAAAATATGCATGTCAAAATCAAGCAAAATGGTTGGAAGACCGTGGTAACTATTTTTGTTCTTGGAAAGGTAAAACAGCTGTTGTTGGTAAGGTAGACAAGCAGAAGGTAACAAGAAGGAGAGGTAGAAGAATCATGAAACGGAACTGTCTTGGAAAGGTAGAAAAGGAAGGTGAAACTTCCGGAAAGGTAGCTGGGATGACATGAGCCTCGCCTCGCCATGAGGCACTCCTGCAGGTTCAACGCTGGAAGATAAAGAGATGGAGAAGAGGCAATTGAACTAGGAATGAAACTGTGACTGTGTTACAAAGGTAGAAAAGGCATGATATATGGTAAGGCAGCTCAAAACATGAGCCTGGCCTCACCATGAGGCACTCCTGCAGGTCGTCGGCCGTCAGCCGCAGCTGCTGCAGCTGGCGCCGTATGTCGTCCCTGCAGACCAAGGCGCGCATGGGGGCAGATCAAGTATATGTGGTTCACGCACACAATGAACAGCAGACTACTGAGGAGACCATCGGGCTGTGGAATGGCAGCAGGGCCTTTTTGCCAAAGCAAAACACACGCGGCAGGGACGAGCGGCTTGCTGCTTCTATATGCCCGGAACGACAGACACCGCTTAGGGTGCCGGCCGAGGAGGCAGCAGCAGCAGCCGGGGCAGCAGCACCGGCGAGAACAAAGTCACAACCGCCAGCACCAGTGGCATCAAACGCAAGAGGCAACAGCACTAGCAATAGCACCAGTGCCGGCAGCAGCAGCACAACCACGATCCACCAGCTGCTATAAACAGCTGCTGTAAGGCACACCTGAGTGCCGCCAACGCCATCTCCAGAGGCTGCCTCTCCAGCAGCTCCTGCACGCTGCTGCCTGCTGCTGCGCCGGGGCGAAAGGCCGGCATGGCGTCACATTTGCGAAGAGCATCCTGCAAGCAAATATGCAGGGTGGTGCTCTGGCAGACTGCACTCAAGTGGCCCAAAAATAAATGATTCCCAGCCAAACTTTAACCAATACCGACGATCGGGTGTAGATATCGGCAGTGTGAATTGGGAGCATGCAAATAAAAGAAGGCACCATGCTTCAGGGCCCAAGGCTGTTGCCTCACCTTAGCTGCCGCCGCCACCTCCGCCACCTTCTGCCGCTGCTCTTCTAGCCGGCTTGTGGCAGCTGCCGCCGTCTGCTGCAGCTGCCGTGTGCGCTCTTGCAGTTTGTTGAATGTTGCAGCCGTGTGAGGCCCCTCTGTGCCCTGCAGGTAAGTGGCACCCAATACGGAGGCGGTCGTTGTAAAAGTGCTGGTCTGGGAAGATAAGGCAACCTGCCGCGTATCTGCATCGCCCAATTGCTGCTAATGCTGCAAAGTAACTGTATACAAAACCGGCATATCCTCTCCACCCAAACTAATTGAGGCAAGCCGGCAAGCCGGCTACAGCAACGGTAAGTGCCTGGCTTGACCCTGCCGAAAGGCAAGTACGACTTCGCTATAACCTTGCACAAAGGCATGCACGATTTCACCAGTACAACATCGTACTGTCTTCTTCTTTAAATAAAAAAGAAACCACCACACACCTTAAGCACAGCTGCCAGCGCGTCATGCATCTGCGCCTCCAGCTGGCGCGTCTGGTGCAGTGAGCGGAGGAAGTCGGCCTCCATTGCTGCCGCCTCCTGTGCTTCAGCTGCAGGAACATCAGGGGAAGCAGAACGGGTGGAGAGGGTGTTAGCAGAAACACAGCCTCAGCTGTAGCGACAGCAAAAGAGGGCATGAAAAGGGTGTTCATGGCGACACAAAGACGGTGGGCGGAGGTGCCATGGCGACATCACTCAAGAAAGGCAGTATAAGGGCTTCACGGCGACACAACAAGCGAAATACCATGTCGGCAAAACATGAAAATAGGGCAGAATAGCAGGTTATGAAGACCCAAAACAGGCGGAAACAGGATACATTGAGACATTGACCCTGGGCAATGTGCCAGTTAAGTGAGTGAGACGGCAGGTGACAAAGGCAAAAGCCATGATGCCTGGCTGGGCTTGAGAGCAGTCTATCTACATCTGCTTGGGGTAATTTCGTTGAATTGCATGTGTACCTGACAGCTGTGGGGCGGGAGCCTCAACAACCGTCTTGGGCAAGGGGGCGGGAGTTGCAACAGCCTGTGCTGCAGGCTTGGATGGAGCCGCAGTGGCTGGAGCTGTCCCCTGCTGCGCAGGTGAGGCTGCCGACTGCACCTTTGCCAGCAGTTTCTGGCTCTCAGCCACCTGTGCCAAGCTGGGCATGGGCGGTTGTGAAGCGGCTGGTTTTGGTTTGCTGGGTGCTGCAGCTGTCGGCTGCACCTTTGCAAGCAGCTGCTGGCTTGCCGCCGCCTGTGCCAAGCTGGGCATGGGCGGCTGGGAAGAGGCTGCTGCCTTGGACTTGGCTGCTGCGGGTGCTGGCGCAGAGGCTGCTGCGCTGCTGGCTGCGGGTGCAAAGCTGATTGGTGCTGCCGCTGCCGAGGCGCCAAAGAGACCGCCACCAGTGCTTGCCGCGCTGCCAAAGCTGAAGGTGGTGCTGGATGATGATGCACCATAGCCAAATGAAGGAGCAGCGGTGGTGCCAGTGGCACCCGCTGCGCTGCTGGCGGGAGCGCCGAAATCAAAGGCGGGAGTGGAGGAGGCAGGAGAACCAAAGCCAAACGTTGACGCCGAACCAGCTGCTGCAGCGCAGAAAAGCGAGCCGCCGCTGGCAGCTGCCGTTGCAAAGCCAAACAAGGGCTTTGACGCTGCCGCAGCCGACTTGTCTGGCTGTAAAGTTGCCGGTTCGGGCGTCTTTTGAGGAGCAGCAGAAATGTGGGCCGGTGCTGCGCCCTTGGGAGTCTCAGCTAGTTCCTCTTCCTGCAGGAAACAGCGTTCATATAGACACGATTGCAGGTGAAAAGAAGGCATGAGGCAGGCAGGCAGGCAGGCAGGCAGGCAGGCAGGCAGGCAGGCAAGGGGTGGAATAGGGCGACAGAGGCTGCAGCAACCCTTGAAGGACACCCCACAGCTGAGCCTGCATGAATGTGCATTGAACTGGTGACAAACCTTGGGCCGTGGCCGACCATACTTGGGACCGCAACATACGCATGTAGTTGGCAGGATCTAGATTCTTATGGTCCTATCAACAAGCCCATGCAGCATACAGCACTAACCCCACATGCTAACCCACCTCCACATCGCTCTCTGGAAGGGCAGTGGCAGCTGCCTTCTCCTCTGCCGATGACTCAGCTGGCTTGAGCTGCTGTGCCTCCTCATCTTTCTCCTCTTCCTGCAACACAAATAGAGCAGAACGCTTGGGTCGTCGTGGCAAAGGTGCATTGAGCCAAAACGAAGATTTTTAACTTTATGCAACTGAGTGCGCCAGGCGACCCATGGCCAGCCCCGAGGCCTTTACCTCGAAATTGGATTCCTCATCAGGCAGAGCAATGCCAGCCGCCTGTTCCTCTGCACTTGCTGCCGCCGCAGCCGGCGCAGGCGCAGTTGCTCCTGCCGCCCCAGCAGGCACGCCTGCTGCCGCCAGCGCAGGGGGAGGAGGCAGCGGCAGCGGCGGTGCCACAATGCAGGCAGAAGCTGACCCTGTAGGTGCGTCCATGCGGCCAAAGGTGTAGCAGCGCAGCACGCCGTCTGACGTAGCCACCTGCAGGATTCTTATATTGAATTCTAAAGAAATGCAACAGGCGGCAGCAGCTGGAGGAGTGCACGCTGGCAGAGATGCAGGGAGTTTGTGAGCTAGTATCACAGCAAGTGGCGCAACATGCAGCCGCAGTGGTAGCAGCTCAAGGCGCGCGCGCTTGCAGAGTCGAGGCACAACCCATTGCTGCACTCACCAGCAGCACAGGCTGGGGCGGCAGGTCGGGGGCATTGGCATCTGTTGGGTGCTGCACGGGCACCTGGGTGCTGGTGCGATCCACCCCCAGCCCAACCACAAAATTGTCGGCATCATCTGCAGCTACAATCAATTGGTGGGATGGTGAGTCGCAAGTCTCCCTGCAAGGGTGAGGAACTGTGAAGGCTGACGTACGCAGGTCATGTGTAGGGAAAATTAAACAGGACTTCATGTTGTTGTTGATTGGACATACTTGCAACACTCAAATTCAAACTCAAATTTCAAGGAAAGCGGCCAGACCAAGGCAAATCAGCCTCAGTCGCGTCCACGCCCCAGCAGTTTGCTACGGCATAACTGAGTAAGAGGAGAAGAAGCATGCAAGCTGATTGCCTATGCTGACCTGGCGCGTTTGGGATGCGGATCGCCAGCCTGTCGTCCGTCACATCCGCTGCCACTGGCTGACCACCCACCAGTGCTGCCAGCTTCACGTGATCGTCGCTGGCCTTGCGGTGGCTGTACACAGTGACTGCCCACTGCACCGGGAGCGGAGGGCAACAGTCGGTGCATGCAGACTAGACGCAGAATGCAGTGACTGCCCACAGCAGCGCCAACGCCAACATAAGCCCACTTTGACTGCAGGACAAATGGCAGCACGTTGGTAGCAGGCTGCTGCTGGTATCAACCGAGAGCAATGAATGTGTTGGCAAAATACTTTTGAACATGTGGCGAGGATACCATGAAGCAGACGAGCACGTTTTTTTCGGCAGAATTATCAGAGCACATATCTGGCAAGAAATGCCAGATACTTTTCAATGTGTGGTCTGTTCATAGACACACACATCTGGCACTGTAACAGTCTGCAGCCAGGGTCCCTCCACGGCGGCTTCAGTTTGAATGTTGCTGGCAAAGAACTCTGCAGCCGCGCGGCGGGAGGGAGAAGAGCAAGGATGGTGGAGAAGAAATGGTTGACGTATAAGAAGGAAATGCACACCCATGATAACATATAACCTGTTTTGCAGATGGCTTGCAATCCCAACACAAATGCAGATCAGCAGCATTATAATACCTCAATGCAAACTTCACATTCACAAGCCTCCTACCAACCAGTACAAGCTGGGTGCTGACCTGAAAGCGCCAGGCTGTCTGCTGTCGGCTCCTTGCCCTGCCAAATCAGCATGCACAGCGGCGCGAAGCTATCCTGCACGCCCTCAATGAACAACTTGCTGCTGACTAACAGGGCTGACTCCCCTGCCCAGCTCAAGCTATCCACCTGCAAGGAAAGCAGTAAGCGCACCAGCTTGATGGAGGGAGTGTTAACGGAAACACGGTGACAAAACAGCCCACACAACAGAGAAGCAGCCATGCGCTTTGTTCGCAGCAAGACCCAGGCAGGCAGGTAGTGAACATTTGAGTAGGCAGGCAGGTAGTGAACATTGCTTCTGGCAGCAGCACCAAGCACAAAACAACAATATGACCAAAAGGAAATTCCACTGCTTGTCTGGAGTGTAGTCTCTGCCAGTGTTATGAGTGCCTCAACTATCAGAGGCCGGGAAAGCACCTGAAGGTCCTGATCATCGTCCTGGACATCATTAGAAAGCACCCGCATGACCGCGGCATGCTGCCAGCCGCCAACCATGACGCCGCCGCCGCCTACGGCATACAGCGCGACCTCGTCGCCGGCTCCCACCGCCAGCCTGGTGCCATCGGGGCTCCAAGCTAGGCAAGAAGCTGGCATGCCGGCAGCTGCAGCCAGCAAGGCGGGGCCTGCCCCACTGGCCAGGCCGCCCAGCTGTATGCTGCCGTCCGCCAGCAGGGCCGCATAATCTGAGGCTGCACCAGGGCGCCAAGCCAGCTGCAGAATCTCGTGCTCCCACTCCAGCTGGACCAGCGCTGATGTGGCGCCATCTATCAACTGCTGGGTGCTGTACACACGCACCAAGGGGCCGCTGCAAGCCGCCAGCAAAGCATCGTCGGGAGACAGCGCCAGCAGCGCCGGCGCTCCCGGCAGCGACAGCACTGCGGCGGCGACCGCGGATGGTTCTATCGGCGGCATTTCCCTACAAGGGTGGTGGAAGGCAGCCCGCATGATTTTAACTCATGCCCTGGCCCTAAACTTGGCTTCCTTAGCAGACATGAAAGGCCAGGCTTCCAGGGAAAATCTGCACGCCACCAAGCCGCCACTGCAGTGACAGGACTCTATTTGGCATCACGTGTGTTGAACTAAAGAGCAGGCCGGTTGTGGCTGCATCTTCATAAACTCACTCATCGCTGTTGCTCCACTTCTGCAACCGCTTCAGCAGCTCGTTGGTTTTGCATGCATAAACCCCTGCAACGATGCGGGATGGCAGTAGTTGATAACAACAACCCAACGACCACCAGCAGCAAGCACTAGCAATAGTGAGTTGCTAAGTGCGCCATCCTCTATGTCGAATGGTCAGGCAGGAATGGGCGGAATCTTGAGCAGTGTGAACCAGCGACAGCTGGCAAGGCAGCAGCAGGCAAAATGGCCCTTCAATCACCTTGAGCATCACTGAAAAAGACGGCACCACGCCTTTCTGCCACCGCCAAGCTACCGGTGGGGCCTGGGAAGGCTTGAGCGCTGGCTGGGCTGAAGCATAGCTCTCCAAGGCGTTTGAAGAAGAAGCCAAGCTCCTCTGCAACCTCAGCCTCCAGCACCTCTGGTGGTTCCATGCTGCCGCCAGCCCGGCCAATTATGCGGCGCGGCTGCCAATGCGGCAGCGTTGGCGGTAGCTCCCGCCTAAAAGTAGCCCTGCGTCGCGACGCCGAGAGTGATACGTTGGTAACGTGCGCTGCAGCAACAAACCGCGAGCGAAGGCAGCGTACTGTTGGCAGACTCGTGGCAAGCAATGTTGTCTGTTTGAGAAGTATGCGCGCAACCAAGGCTGTTCAGGGATCTAGTACGTGGCTCTGCAGAGCGCAGCCCGCGCCATCACCTTGATCAAGTCCGTATGTCTAGAGCTGGCGAAGCTTGAGCTACAATACAGCTGATGAGAGCACCAACCTCCTTGTGCAACGCTACAGGCTCCGTTCGCCCTGTTTGTTGAGCAAAGATTGTTGAGCACTGCTGGCATGACTCGCCCGCTGTGACAGCGGACCGTCCCGTTGGGGCGGTTGTGAGCCCCACATTCCAGTAGCAGTGGTTCGTCCATGAATTCATTTGTCAGCCTACTAAAACGCCTGCCAACTGCTCTCTGAGCAGCCCAACCGGGGCAACGTTGCTCAGTTGCATGAGGACATCGCGACAGCGGTCGAAACGTCAGAAGTGGCGGGGGGGCTGACCTGGCCGCCTCAGCACAGTCCCGACCACTGGAAGATTTGTTCATTAGCAAAACAACACTTTCGGGATACACAACTTAACCAATGCTCTCCGCGGCGCTGCGCACTGGAGGTGCAGCGGGGTTTTGCTGTGAGGGGCCGCTCTGCCTCGTCCGGCCAAGCAGCTGGTCCAGCAATCTGTCCAGTGCAAGTTGCGAGCCCTGCAGCGCAGCCGCGAAGGCCTACAGCAATGATGTCGGCAGCCAGCAGCGGCGGTGGCACACCGCCAGCCAAGCCTGTGCCCAAGCGGCAGGTATGGTTGGGCTGACACCTAAGTCGCCTTTCCTCTTGGGGTGCAATCTGGCTGTGTTTCAAACCATCACCATTCCCCTCGTCATCAAACGTTGCTGCCCATCTGCCTGCAGGGAGGCAAGCGGGTAGAGCGTCACGGCTGTGCAGCAACACCCGCTTGTGTTGCGGGTCCTGGCAGGGCAGCAGGCTTGGCAGCAGCTGGCAGGTAACCAGCAGGCAGCAATCAATACGCGCTGCAGCACTGCAGCATGCCAGCTTGAGTTGGCTGGCAACGCTGGTCGGGCCTCCAGCCGCTGCGCTGGCGGCAGCCGCGGCGTCGCCTTTGGTCGGGATCATAGCCGCAGCGCTGCTGTGCGCGGCAGTAGTGGTGGCGGGCCTGCTGGTGGCACAGGCGCTGGGGTTGGTGGGGCATCGTCCCGCCTTTTCGCACCTCATGCAAAGCAAGGACGAGTATGCCGCACAGGCAGAAGCGCCTGGCGAGGCCTGCTTATAGCATGTGGCCCAGCTTGTAGCCTGTATAGCCTGCATATAGCATGGGCCAGGGCTGACGCACCTTGCCATGGCCTGCAAACCCGTACTCAAATGACTTGTTTCATCCCTGCGCAAGTCTCAGGTGCTTCTTCCGCCTGTTCGGTCCAGTTGAGTTAGCAACAATTTCTGATTGGTAAAAAATATTAAAAGTGCGTGTCTAACAGGAACGCAGGGAGCTCCCAATCCCCGAGTGGCACAGGGTTGGTAGCAATGTGATGACAAGGATTCCTTTGTTGTGTAACTATACTGAGCGCAAGAAGTCGATAGAGCAGGTGGCAAGAGGTGCAATCGAGTATAATCATGCATGGGTGTCGCCCATCACCAGCAAATAAAAGCATGCAACAGCACATTGACAGGAGAGAAAACCGATAAAAGAGTATTTGCCAACATTTCAGGCTTGAAGCTTGAGTGGACGTTTTTGGGAAGGATGTGCAAGTTGCGCTGGCCCAGGATTAGCAGATCACGGCAAAAGAGAGGCATACAGCTGACGTCAAGATTAGGCTAGCAGGCAGCCACTGGTGTTCTTAACTGAGAGAACCAAAATGTAGAACATGCCATAAGAGAAACAAAAAGCTAAACTTGCAAAAGCACGAGTGGTAATCAAGATATGGATTACGATAGGGAGTCCCCACAGGCAACACAATGTGGCTGGAATGTAAATCTTGACGGCCAGCCAGCCTGGAAAGCTGCACCATGGAAGGGACAGGCGTTTGGAAAGCACCACTGACTAGTACGGTTTGGCTTAATCAGGGAAGATTATTTGGGTTGGGTTGGTCGTTTTACCCCTACCGCCAACCGCTGCTTCCTCTGCAGCACGGGGCCGGACCTGCTAGGGCGCCTCCTTGCTCGTGACGGCCTCAGAAGAGGTGGAAGCGGCAGCAGCACTAGTGAAGGCACTAGTGGAGGCAGCCTCCCCTCCTTTGCGGTCGCTGGCCTCAGCTCCAGAGGTTGAACCAGCAATGGCCACCTCCTTTGTCTCTGCAGGTGCAAAAAAGGTACCAGCAATGGCAGTGAAGCTGCCCTGTCGTACCGCCTGTTGCTTCGTTGGGGCAGAGGAGGCAGCAGCGGGGCTAGCTGCTGGGCGGCCCCTTGCCAGCTGGCTCAGCTGCTGCATTAGCTGCTGCGCGGTGGGCCGCTGCTGCGGGTCTGGGTGCATGCACTGCAGCACCAAGTCACACACCTCCTACAACAAGGAGCAAGGTAGCATCCTGGTATCATTACCACAAGGGGTGGGTGGAGCAGGCATGCCGAAGGGGTGCGGTGGGCAGTGTCAAGGCACACAAAAGCCCTGAGGCTGCACTGTGGTGCAATAATCGCCTTTCTGCCCTGCGCTGTGGGCAATGCTTCCTCCTCTCATCAAGCTAATGGCAGCAGGTTTAGCTAACTGAGCGAAAGGTGATGCCTAGCAAGTTTTTCTCATGAGCCGACAGATGCTCAGAGCCAATAGATGCTCAGTGTCGACGGGGCCGGCAGGCACGCTGGCATGGCCCCTCCCCTTCTCCCTCCCTCTCCCGCCCAACCTCAGGAAGGGCGGGAAAGCGGCACAGCAATGGCAGCCCACCCTCACCTGCGGGCATTCCTGGGGCACCAGCGGCAAACGCAGGTCGCCTCGAACGGGGCGCTCCCCTGCATCCAGTAATCAACAAAGAAACGGCGGCGTTGCAACTGCTGAGAATGTTTGGTTGCTGGAGCAGTGCTGGGTGTTCAGGATGTTTTCTTTATGGAACCTAAGGCCAGAAGGCGTGCACGAGTGGCAGGTGAGCGGAGAGCTGATGATGGAGCGGGCCCATCCCAACAAAATGGATAAGTCTTTCCACCTGAGCCCTTTGCTCGCCCTCACCCGTGCATATCTCCCAGAGCAGCACCCCAAGTCCGTAGATGTGCACAGACTGGTCGCACTTGTGGCCCCATAGCACCTCGGGCGCCGTCCTGCAAAGCCGTGAGAAGTGTTCGGACTACCACAGCAAACAGAAGACTGGTGGGAAATGAGACCAGGCACACTGCTGAAACTGCTGGTGGCTGCTCATTGTTGACAGCGGATGCCCTTCAGAGTCCTGACATTGCGAGTCACTGCTCAAAGTACCGCGACACAAACGGTATTGAAGCTATTCTATGGCCTGCCCAGGCAACACTTGCAGCAATCGCTTCATATTCCCTTTGCCCTCCCCCTCTCACCAGGCAAAGGTGCCTACTGGAGCAAAATCTGACAGGAAGGTACCGCGCTTGAGGCGGGACAACCCCATGTCTGCCAGCTTGGCGGTACCGCTGCCTGTGAGCAGTACATTGTTCGATTTCACATCCATGTGGACCAGGCCCTTGGAATGAAGGTAGTTGAGCGCCTGCAACGGTGGCAGGAGGGTGACTCGTATGCTTGACCGATGAGGGGATGTTGTGGCGCACATGGTACACGGACCAGTCCATAGTACCAAAGGTGCCTCGACGCCATTAGGCTGGCACATATCTTAGTCTGCTGCTGAGACACGGCATCTTGCTCCTTTGCCTCCGCTGCAAGCTGTCGGCATCAACAAACGCAGGTCCACCACCCACCCACCTTGGCAACCTCCACCGCCACTCGCCGGCCCCTCATGTACCAACCAAACAGGCGCTGTTCTGCTTTCGGCGTCGTTGCATGCAACTGCAGCACACTATGCAGGTCTCGTCCCTCGCAATATTCCAGCAATAGCAGCCCCTTCTGCAGCTTTTCGTTAATCATCACGCCAAAGAAAGTCACGACGTTTGGGTGGCGGAGCAGCTCCATCCGCATGGCCTCCTGCACACAGCGTTCATATCGTGGACAGCACATCACGTCGCTAGGCAGCACGCGGGTGTGGGTAGCAGCAGACAAGTGCATTGAATGTGTTCAGCGGCTGGGGAAGAGCTGACATAGTCCTCCCAACGGAATTGTGTGGAAGGCAACTGGCACTTGGGTAAAGATTGCCCCATTTGCCGGCCAACCGTCTGCACCTCTGCCACTCGGGTAAGAGCCGCACAATGAAGTACATGGTCTCAAACCCTCCCCGCCGCATTGCTCTCTTATGACCTGCCCCACAAAGCAGGGGGGTATGCACTGCAGTCCATAGCAGACTCAGAGCAGAGCAGCACAGAGCAGCACAGCGCAGAGCAGCAGCAAGAGCAGAGCAGAGCAGGATCCAGATCAGAATCAGGGAGCAGAAAGACGCGCGGCAGGCGGGTGCGCACCGTAACAAAGGCAGCCTGAGCCTCAGCTCCATGGGCAATGTCCAGCTCCTTCACTGCCACCGTCTCTCCACGAAACATGGCTTTGAAAACACATCCGCTGCAGGCAGGGGCAGGCAGGGGTAGGGGCAGGATGCAGTGGTGGGGTGGAAAGTTGATAGGGTGGAAAAAACAGGCTACCCACGTAGAGTCCCAGTGCAGCGCACTTGTCCATACCAAACAGCACGCGAACAGGATGGTGGGCATAATCGTGCGTGCACAACCGAGACTGCAGTTCATTTTGGTGACATGAGGACCTAAGCCAAAATACAGACAACATCCCTGCTGCTTTTCAACATGCGTGGCTGTGTGGCAAGGGATGTAAAAACGCAGGCAGGCACAGGAGGCCCGAAAATGTGCGACAGCTGCAGCAACGTTTATTTTTAGTGGCGGTTTGTTTGACAGCAACGTTTGACGGTGGCGACGATGTGCTCCACCTTGCACCGGCACCCAGCCGCTGCGGTCCACCGTCAGGGCCTGGCAGCAGCTCCACTTCACGAGGGTCTACCACCCACTTTTGCAGCTCAGCAGGCATGTCACAGGGTGGCTTGGCAGTCAGCGCAGCAACCTCTGGCTCCAACATCTCTCCGCCAGAACCGCTGCCAGACGCACTATGGCTGCTAGACGCCAGCATGCTGTCCTGCAAGGCCCTATACTGTAGCAGCTCGGGCAGAGGTGATGACCCACGTGCGGACTCTACATCTTCGCTGCTTTGCGGCAGGAGGGGTGCTGTGCCGCTGGCTGTTGAGTCCCGGCGAACCGGCGGCTGGTGGGAAGCTACCAGCCCCGCCACTGTGCTGCCGCTCAAGGTGCGAAGTGGCTGGCTGTTGCTGCCTGAAGAAGTACGTACAGCAGCAACGGGCCCCTCGCTGTTGCGGCGGGCCATGATGGGAGTTGCGGTGGAGGTGGTTTGGGGCTGGGGCGCCAGCTGGGCTAGGGCGGCAAAGGGGCTGGCTGTCACCTTGCCGAAGGCGGACGCGCCGGATGCGCTGCGAAGGATCAAAGGCTGCGCCTCGGTGGTGAGAGATGCTGTGGGTGGAGCATGGTCTGCCTGCTGTGAGGAGGACGAGGCGATGGCTGCCTGCTGCTGCAGCTCTGCACCAGCAGGCTGCGGCACACTCATCTCTACTGCCACCTGGATATTCCCTGCCGCCAACTGGGTGTTTGTTGCTGCCATCTGCAGGGCGGCAGGTTCCTGTGGATCAGGGGTGGCTGGCTCTATCTGCTGGTTCAACTCAATGCCCTGCTCCTCTGCCGACTGCTGACGGGACAGATCCACCGGGATGGCGCCTGGCTGCTGCTGCGCTGCCCTGCGCCGCCACCTCTTGTGCAGCAGCACCGCTGCCGCAGCTGCCGCCACTGCGCCTACCGCTGCTACGCCACTTGCAATCCCAGCAATGGCTCCTGTCGACAGGCTGTGGCTGCTCGGCGCTGTTGCTGGCATGTTCCTGAAGTATGTTACTGAAGAGGGGTTGTAAATGATGCTGCTGGCGCTGATGTTTGGCTTGAAGACGCCGACATCAGGGACGCTGCCAAAGACGCCAGCCGGCATGTAGACGATTGCGGTACAGTCCTGCATGGCCTTGCAGTATGGCCCCTGCTCCACTAATGGAAGGCGCAACACGCACTCCCCGAGTTCCGGCCTGCAAAGAACAACAGAAGAAAGCGGGGCTGTGAGGCATGATTGCCTTGGACCACGCATACCTGTTAACACCAAACACAGTATGGTTGTGACAGCAAATCTTTGCCAGGGCATGCATTGCTGCTGGGCAAGCTACCAGAGCTGCCAGGAAGGCTGTAGGTTAATAAATCGTACGGGTTGTTGCGGTAAGCAACGTTTTGCCCAGCCCTCTTCATCCCGTGTACCATAAATCACCGCTATCGCTGACCGGCGACCCCACCTGCCGACGCTGACGCACCGTAGCACCACCACCCCATGTCAACCCGAACCACCTCACACCCTCAAATTCGCAAGCACACGTGCGAACCCATGCACGCCTGCTGCTGCTCACACTCACTCACTTCAGAGAGTTGGGGCAAATGAATCCACGCGTGCCAAACAGCCCGGCCCCAAGGTAGCATGTGTAGCCAGGAAGCTCGGGCCCTGTCACCATCAGGGGCGAGCCTCCTGTGAAAGAAACGCTGGAGCCTTTTACGATCACTGCCGGCGGCCAGCCCAACTCAGCAATAGTCTGAAACAGGGCCATAGGGAGGGGGTAGCGAAAGGTTTCAGGAATAGTCTGTAGCATGGGCAGAGGCACTGGCAGTACAAGATCCCATGCCAAGTCGAACCACGCCTGGGCATTGACACATTGGTGGATGCTGAGAAGGACGTCCGGGGTAAGTACGACAGTGCTCGTGCGCTAAAACGGCCGCCTCTCTAGCAGCAACCTTGCAGCGCAGGCAGGCGGGCGGTGGGCAGCCAGGCAGCCAGGCAGCCAGGCCAGGCGCACAACGCCACAGCAATGATGGCGGCTGGCAGCAGTTTGTTCCAGGGTGGGCATCCTGGCTATCCGGACACGGAGGCTTGCGAGCCGCCCAGCAGCGATAACCAAGCAGCGCATTTCGTTCTCACCAGCTCCTGGTAACGAAGCTCGCCTGCAGAGACAAGGGCGGGAACAAGCGCAGGAGGATTATGCGCTGTTGGCAAAGACAAGACGGGGTTCGGGCACCACTGAGGGTTGGCATTTGCACGGAAGCAGCAGAACAGCCACGACGGTCAGTGTGCCCAAGCTGCTCGGCTGTGAGTTTGCAACAATGATTGTTGGGCTTGATATGGAGCAGCTTAGTGTAACATTTGTGTCATATCGGTAAGAGCTCCGGGAGGCATTACTATCCGTGCATTGCTGCCCATGCAGGGGCAGCAGCAGCGGCGGCACTGCCCAGCCGCTTGGCAACGAGGTACGTGTGGGGTGGATATGGGATGGGGTGGCGCTAGGGTGAGGTTGGGTGCGGGGAACTCACATTGTTGGTACTGCAACTTGACTGCGGTGTGCAGGTTCTCAAAACTGGTGGGACAAAAAAACAAGAATAAAAATTTCAGGCAGCAAGTTGAACACGTGAACCATGACGTGGAAAGCACAGCAAAGTGTGGTGCCAGGCGCACAAACATAGTTCCATAAACGCAGGTGGCTGGAAATCAGCCCGAGTGCGCTGAGGCTGGAATGAGCGCGGCGGCACCAAGCTGGCATGCAAGTGAGCCGGCAGCAGTGTGGCCCACCTACACCCCGCCTCAATTGCACAGAAATTCCAGATTGCAGGAATGAGGGGGAGTAGATTGCAGGTGCTGACACACTGAGTAGTGACGCAAAAGTGGGAGTGGTGGTGGGTTTGAGATTGGAAACAATGCAACCCGCTTGCCAGCTACCCCTGCCTTACTGATACATGCTCACCGTTGCAGCGGCGGCCAAGGGCTCGGCAAGCGCGACAGCAGGCTTCCTCTGATGCCAGGCCGTCCCGGGCCTCCACCACTGCGCCCTGCATCAGCGCATTGCGGCCCACGATACAGCCCAACCAGTCTGTGCCGTTTGCGGCGCTGGCGCTGCTGCTGCTGCTGCCTGTGTTGCTGTCGGTGCTTGCGCTGTTTGTTGCAACGCCCGGCTGCTCAGCTGGAGTTGGAAGCTGGGAGACTTGGCTGGCAGGAGTGGCCTGTCCTGCATTCTCCCCAGCTCGTTCTTCTGGTAGGATCAGGGTCGCCTCGCCGGCGACTAGGTAGTTGGAGATCTGCAAAGTGAGACAATCAGCAGGCTGCACGGCATGGCATGAGAGGCAGGAGGTACGGTTGGGCAAATTGGAAGCAGGATAACAACAGCAACCAGCTGGAGGGGCAGGCTGGCATCGTGAGCGCAGGAGTGATGGCAATCTGCATACACGTGAGCGCCTTCCTCTCCTGCAGTGCTGCCCGCTTGCAGCACCCAATGCGGGCCCAAACTGGCAAAAGACATGAAGTTGCAATTAATGCAGGTTGATATGGGTGCTGGTGGGTGAAGCATCGGCAGGTGGTGCACTGAAAGGCACGATGCCCGACTTTAAACACCCAGAACAAAAAGCTAGCACAGGTTGGTTGCCATGACATGGATGGCAGGGTCCCGGCTCGCCTTGCTGGGCAACGATAGTAATGATAGGCTGTGGTGCAACTTCTTACGTACCGGTGAGTCAGCGTTGACTTTCTCTATTGCGTAAACAGAGGGGGCTGAGAAGCCGGTTTCAAATATAACTTGGCTCTGCTCCAACACCGACAGCGCAGCAGAGCAGCCGTCTGTCCCTGCAGCCAAACCAGAAGAGCACACCTAGTGGGCGGCGGGCGAGTGGCAGCAGGCTACAGGTAGCAGCACAAGGGGCGGTAAGCAGCGCAAGTGCTTGAAGGAGATCTTGCCGTCATGTGGGTGCTATCATGACCGGCAGCGAGCGGCCGCACCATTCAAGTGGACAATGACGGCGCGGCATTGCGTGACGCGGCCGCACAAAGCCGTCGCATCCAGAGGTTCGGGGAAGGCACAGGCCCCTGGCAGCACGCTGGCGGAACACTCGAAATCGCTGCCCATCATACCCACCGCCGGCCTGGTGGCCCAGCCAGGAACATGCACTGGCGGCTCAGCTGGCAGGGGGAACCCAGATGTGACGTTCCCTGTGCCCGAACCGCCAGGTTCCACCAGCGGTGCTATTGAGCAGTTGCTGCCCAGCAGCTGGCACTGTTGACGCTGTAAGGATCGAAGGCCATAGTCGCAGCCGCCCTGCAGGCTCACAAAGGGAGATTAGCTGAGCAACCGTAGAACGCGAGCACCTCCACACAGCAGGCGGGAGGCAGGCGACGGCAGGCAGCGACTGTAAGGAGGCGGTGCGGCGGCACTAGTATCAATACTACCACCGGGTCCTGGGCGCAGGAGATTTTTACCTGTTGGCCGCACCAATTGAACCAGGAGCAGCCAGCGTGGTCAGCGCAGGCCGCCGCACAGTCTTCCGCCCGCGGCAGTTTTTATCATCACGGGAGTCGGCAAGCGGCGAACCCTGAAGCCAGCCGCCAGGAGCCAACACTGCAGCGTCCGTGAAGTAAGTTTGTCTACGGACCAGCGGTTTGGGTTGCGGGTCATGCCAGGGTGCGTCCACCGCAATCGGCAGGAGGGCCGTCAGCACCAGGGCCTGCCTGAAACCGGCCTTCATCGCATTACGGAGCAATGTAGCGACAAGAGGAGTATGAAACGCTGCGTACGGTCAACGACCCGTCCAGAGCTGCTGCAGCTGGGCACGCAGCTCCAGGACAGATTTCGTCCTAGGTCCTGCAAATCTCTGCTGGCGCACCGAATATCTGAGGGTTGTGGTTTGTATTGCCGCGATCTCTAGTTCCGCGGCATCCTCGTTTCCCGAGCGGCATCCATTTGGTCTGGAGGTGGCGGCACCGCTGGCGCGATGTTGGAGAGCGCTGCAGTTGCCACTGGCAATGCTCTGGTTCCATTAACTGTGTGTGTGTTACATAACCCCGCTAATCAGGCCCTTCTGAACCTGGGCAGGGGAGCCGTACCGGCCGCCTCAGAACCGCGCCTGCGGTTATAGCCGGAAGCCAAGGGACACCCCTCCCTTGACCTGCCAGCAGCCAAGGGACACCCCTCCCCAAGCCTGCTCCATTGTACCCCTTTGAGTATGCACCGGCAGATGCTGTGGTGTGCTAATTGATCACAAGACCCCTGCAGGCAGGTGTGAGTAGTCACCAGCTAGCTTTGCTTTAAGGGTGGTGAATGTGCAAAAGCCGCTTTCTGCAGCAATGGGTCAGTCGCCTGTATACCCGGCACCAATGAAGGGAAGTGTGCGGCGAGCCAATCGCGAGAGCAAGGCATATCGCCTGCCGTCAGTGCAGCCCAGCTGGGCTTGTCAACCTGCCTGCCTGTGAGGGGACTGACTGCAAGCCAGTGCTGATGCCGCATCAGAGTTTAGCAGGAAATATGATTATTAGTTGCATCCAAAGTTGTAGCTGCAAACGTGGTCCCCCAGCCCTCCAGCTGGGCTGCAGCAGCCCATGCATGGCGTGTAAGAACAGCACTGCATGGGAAAGGTAAGGCACGGCAAGCAGGTGTTTGTTCACCGGATGACTGTTGCTAAGTGAGCAACACCCACTTTTTTTGAGTGACAACAGCAGCACACAAACAGGTGAATGGAAGTGCATGGGACAGCTGTCACCACCTGTGACGATGTCGCCGCCAGCTCGTGCTCATTTATAATGAAGGGGTCGCTCTCTTACCTGCGCTTCGTTCAGGTTTGACGCTTTATTTCTGCTCCAACATGATCATTGGAGCCATATTTAGGCGGATATCTTTGCTATTTGGGCTTCTGTGTGTGGTAGACTCGGCCAGGGTTGCGCGGCCTGCACCCAAGGCGCTCACCCTTAGCCAGGCTTACTTTAGCGAAGCAGCGGTACTAACACCCAACAATTGGGCTCACGGGTCACCGCTTGCCGACTCACGTGATGATCAAACACTGCCGCGAGCGGAAGACTGTGCGGCGGCCTGCGCTGACCAGTCGGGCTGCTCCTGGTTCGTGTGGTGCGACCAGACGGTGAGATTACTAGCTGACAGTAGGTAGTAGTATGGGCGGTGCTGCCGCTGCCGCCGCCGCCGCCTGGCCGTTGCTGCCACCGGCTGCCCTTGTGCTGCCCTTACACTTTGCGTGCAATGTGGGCGAGCTTGTTCTTGTGTCGCTGCTGTGAGCTGTTGCTGAGCGCTGTCGCCGACTTGTTGCAGGACGGCTGTAAGCAGGGCAATCAGGCGCTAGAGCATCACCAATGCCGTCTGCTGGGCAGCGACTGCTCGCTGTCGATGCTGGTGGAACCTGGCGATTTGGGTGCAGGGGATGCCACCTCTGGGTTTCCCCTGCCACCTGAGTCGCCATTGCAGGTCCCCGGCTGGGCAACCAGGCCGGCAGTCGGCATGAAGGGCAGCGATTTTGAGTGCGCTGCAAGCGTGCTGCCAGGGGCCTGTGCCTTCCCCTTGCCCTTGGATGCAGCGGCAGTGTGCGGCTTGATTACGCAGTGCCGCGCCGTCGTAGTCCACTTGAACGGTGAGGTAGCCAGCTGCAGGTTGAATTTCAGCACCACATGACAGCAAGCTCAGCTGCAAACCTATGCGCTTCGCATCCCCCTCTTTGCTCCCATTTGCTGTCCTCTAGCGACAGCTGCCATAGCCCACCGCTACTTTAGACCCGTCTTCCTTGGCGTGCCTGCAGGGACCGATGGCTGCTCCAGCCTGCTATCGGTGCTGAAGAACAGCCAGCCAGGCCCAGACAACAGCTTTGTGGGTCCTTCAGTCTACACAATAGAGAAACTCAACGCCGACCCAATGGTGAGCTTAAAACTGCGGCAATGTCGCTCTTTAACTGGGTGCTGCTCTGCCAGCCGGGCTGGTATCCCGCTAGGTTAAGACTGCAAGTAGCTGCACCCGTCTGCCAGCTGCGACATGCCCCCACCTCGCCTGCATCGTGTTGGCACCAGCTGTGTCTTGCCATGTTGGGGCAGATCGGTTGGTGCGTTCGCATGTCCGGAAAGGCGTGCCCTGTGCCTACGATTTGTTCGTCCTTGCTTCGGAAGGAGGCTGGCCCTGCTCTTCTCGCTCATTGCTCCTGCTGTTTGCTTGCCCGTTGTGTTGCTAAAACAGCCTTCACTGACCATACGGCAGCATGCAACACAGCTGGCCCAGATGTGCGCCCCGCCCTTTCCTATCTGACTCGCTGACCTCCTGCCCCTCATGCCATGCCCCTCCCTCTGCCTGCCCGCACCGTGCAGACAACAACCTATTTGCTCGCCGATGACGCAGCCCTGATTCTCCCAACGGAAGAGGGAGGCGAGGCAGTTGCAGGAGAAGGCACTCCTGCCGTCCAAAATTCTCAGCTTTCAGTTGAGCAGCAGGAGGGTACTGCAGCCGATGCCAGCGGCAGCACGGGCAGCGCCAACGGCAGCGCCCCAAACGGCACAGACTGGTTGGGCTGCATCGTGGCGCGCAATGCGCTGATGCAGGGCGCAGTGGTGGAGACCCGGGACGGCCTGGCATCAGAGGAAGCCTGCTGTCGCGCTTGCCGAGCCCTTGGCCGCCGCTGCAACGGTGGGTGTCCGTGCAATCGGTTGTAGGTGGCGGAAGTACGCATTGCAGCAAATGTTCCACATCCACTTGTTGCTGTGGGTAGGGGCCAGCCGTGGGCAGGTATGTACATTTAGGGGGCGGTGGAAAGTTCTGTGAGCTTAGGATTCCCTCCAGCTGGTCTGCAGGCCGTTTGATCCTCCCTTCCCCTTGTATTTTGCAGCCTGGAACTTTTGTCCTAAGGGCGCAAGCTGCAGGTGAGCCACCTGCACGCCAGCTGCCCGCCGGTATCTCCTGAACTCACTCGCCTGCCACCGTATCCCTCATTAAATCCTGCCCTGACCTGGCCTGCATACATGTTGTTGCGCTTGTCAGTCTGCTCAAAATGGCTGCTTGCTTCCTAAGGTTTCTAAAGCTGTGTAAAGCTCCGATGCCTGCAGCTACGAGAACATGCACACTGCAGTCAGGCTGCAGTACCAACAATGTGAGTCCTCCACCCCCCTGGCATGCTTGGTCGGCTCGCTGCCCCTGGAAAGACATCCCTTTGCCGCCGCATCTGCGCTGTGTCTTTCTTGCTGCTGCTGCAAGGGCGGCCAAGCAGTTGTGTCATGAAGCGCGGGTAGGACAAGCCCTTAGCAGCCCTTTCCAATCATCTCCACTCATACCAAACAGGCTCAAGGAGCACGTTGGTATCCCTTTGGGCAGCCGGTGTCAGCCTGGCCCCTGGGCGCCAGCTCCCTGCCGCAGCTGTTGTGCTGCATCACTGCCATTCAACTGGTGCTCATAGACATCTTATACCAGCCATGCCTGTTCTCTTGACCTTTGCCGCCCCTGCAGGCGAGCTTCGATTCCAAGAACTGGTGGGTGCAGGGGGCAGCTGCCAAACATCCCCGGCTGGGCATTTTGCTTCGGGAACTGCTCCGCATGGCGAGCCTGTAGCATTCCTGCTTCAGCACCTGGTTGCCTCATGCTCATCATTGCCTCTGCCTCACCTGCTTCTTGCACGGGTCACAAACCTGGTAACAGTTGCTTGGGGAAGTACCGTCCCGCCATTTGTTCTTTCTTACTTGCCTTTGTTGCCCCCACCTGCTACTGCCGCTGCTGCAGGCTGTCCCTGAACTGGGCTGGCCGCCTGGGCTCATTGACAAGGGGCCCAGCATCCCATTCTCTGGAGGTTCGCCACTTAGCGTGACAGGCCCCGACTTACCTGGCTATACACGCTATCTGGGGGCCGGGCTGATCAATAAGCCTGGCTTCAGCTGCCCAGGCTCCCTCAAGTAAGTGTGGGCGTTCAAGCATATGCATGGATGGATACACGTCGCTGAGTTCCTTGGTGGGTGGGTGTAGCGGTTGGTGGGATAAAGGGAGGGAGGGACGACGATAAGTCTGTTGTTGGAACCATCCATCCATTAGGGCTAAATCCCACTCAGCAGCCAGCCGGTCCCAATGCGTGAACGAGCGGTACTGGCTGCTGTAGCCACACTATGCTTCTGGCGCGACAGCTCTGTGCATGCCGCACAGAACCTCCCGCAAGCCTGCCATACACACCGTGCATTGCCGTGCCTGCTTCCTTGCAGGCCAGAACTTGGTCAGTGTGTTCTGCGCCTTCCACTTGAGGATCAGGGGGCGTACTGCCAGACCAGGGAGGAGTGTACTGCAGTGGTTTACAAGGCAGCTGGCGTGTTCAACAGCGGTAGTGGTGTGGGAATCTTCAAGCAGGACTCCAATGGCAGCAGCATTGTCCACACGCCATCCTCAGTGACATACTTTAAGATCAGGAACATGCCAGCCGCCGCGGCGAGCAGCCACAGCCTATCGCCAGGTGCTTTCGCCGGGCTTGCAGTTGGCGCCGCAGCCGCAGCTGCTACCATAACAGCCGTTGCAGCGCTGCTGGTGGTGCGTCAGTGGCGGCGCCGTCGCAGGGAAGGGAAGCCGCAGCCCAGCTGCATCTCCTCGAATTCATCACTCAAGTCAGCAGAGGAGGGGGACTCTGGGTGGAGCACGGAGAATGGCGCAAGTGCTTCTGAGCCGGAAGGACCTAACCATTTAGCCCAGTCTCAGTCCGCGCCGGCATGGCCGCAACAGCAGGCCGCCCCGGCTGACCTGGAACTGGCACAGGTGGAGCAGCCAGCGCAGGACTGCCCAGCGTCGTCACAGCCGCTGCCGGACATGGAGCAGCCAGCGCAAGACTGCCCAGCAGTCGCGTCGGCGCCACGCATGGAGCAGCCAGGGCAGGACAGCACAGTCGCTACACAGCAAACAGTGCACCTGGAGCAGCCCATGCAGGCGCCGCTGATGAGGAAGCAAGCGGATCTGGCACCGCTGACGGCGGCATTCACCACTGAGCCGCAGCCTTTTCCCCACCGCAGTGTGTCTGGGGCAGCTGCCTACGGCAAGGTGGCAGCCAGCCCCTTTGCCGCCCTAGCCCAGCTGCCGACCCAGCCCCAGGACACCTGCATTGCAACAGTCACCAGCAAGGCCAGCTGCAGCGTCAGTTCAAGTGGTAGCAGCCAGAGATGCAGCTTTGTCATTCATGCTGCGACAGAGCCGCAGCCATCCTCCTTCACAGAGCAGCATTCCAGCAACAGCTGCTGCAGCGCAGCTCCCAAGTGCAGCAGCACAAACACCGCCACCGCCGACAGAACAAACACCGCCGGCAGCGGCAGCAGCAGGAGCAGCGATGCAGATGCGCTGACGAGCGCTCCCCTGGCCGAGCTTCTGCAGTACAGGGCCATGCAAGACAGCTTGCAGCCGCGGCGAAGTCTCAGCTCAGCATGCAGTGATGCTGGCATAGAAATACTGGAGCCTGAGGTTGCGGCCCTGTCTGCCCAAGCACCCTGCGCTATGCCGGCTGAGTTGCAAAAGTGGGTAATTGATCCCCGTGATGTGGAGCTTATACCTGGCCCAGATGGCAGCCTGCAGCAGCTGGGCGCAGGCGCAAGGTGGGCCAGCGTTGCTGCTGCTTTTGCACATATTTTGGCCGCCGTGGCTGTTCCTTTTTCACTCGCGCAGTCCTGCTTGCGGAAGGACCGCTGTCGTGCATTTTAGAGTTTGGCAGAGTTGCCCCTGTATACGGCGAACCTTAGAGCTGGGTCGTGTGCACGAGACTGTGGCTGCCCCTTGCGTGTCCATGCTGCAAAATATGCTTATCTGAGCAAGTGCGCTGTATTGGACTGAGTCGGCCAACCTTGTTTTCTCTGTTTGGGTCTCCACTCACGTTTGCATCGTGTATCCTCTGCACCTGCTGGGCCTGCCTGCAGCGGAGCGGTGTTCAAGGCAATGTTCAGGGGAGAGGTGGTGGCGGTGAAGGAGTTGGACATTGGCCAGGGGCCCGACGCCCAGGCCGCTTTTGTGACGGTGCGCAGTCCGCTGCTTGGGGGTTGTACCTTACACTGCAATGCACCAATGCCCTGCCGCCCGGTTGCAGCAAGCCAAGAGCCAAGAGCTCTGCATCTGTTGGGTACTGTGATGCCAGGTGCCAGCACCAGGCAGGTGCCTGGTGGCAAATGCACGAAGCATGTTGATCACCTGGCGCCAGCTCACATCCCTTTCGGTCACCCAGCGCTCCCCCTCCTGTCTGTTGCTGTACATGTCCCTACCGTACAGCTCTGCCTACAGTCGATGCATTGTTCCTGCATGACCATGAACTTTCTTCTGCACTGCTCTTCGCTGCGCTGTGCCCCTTACTGCGCCATGCCTGCTGTGCCCGCTGTGTGCAGGAGGCCATGCGGATGGAGCTGCTTCGCCACCCAAACGTCGTGACTTTCTTCGGCGTGGTGATCAATGAGAAGCTGCAGAAGGGGCTGCTGATATTGGAGTGCTGTGAGGGGCGGGACCTGCATAGCGCACTTCAGCTGCAGGCTGCGGCGCCGGGTTCAGCACAGCGACTGTTTGGTTGGCACCTTAAAGGGCGGCGAGTGGCGCTGGAGGTTGCCAAGGTGGGTGGGTGGTGATGCCTGCTGGAACGCCACCAAAGTCCGCTGTGCACGCAACGTACTGTATCAGCAGCCCAGCAAGAATCACGGGAACATATGGGTTGCAGTTCGGGCGCCGTCTGAAGGGCAGCGCCGCTCCCTGCTATACGTAATTTAAGTATTGCACGATCAGCATGGGTCAGTCTCAGGAGGTTAGAATTGCTGTGATCCCGCTTGCTTGCCTGGCTGCTGCCTCTCTGCCCACCCCTGCAGGCGCTCAACTACCTCCATTCCTTGGGCCTGGTCCACCTGGATCTTAAATCGTGCAATGTACTGCTCACAGGCAGCGGTACCGCCAAGCTGGCAGACATGGGGTTGTCCCGCCTCAAGCATGGCACCTTCCTGTCTGACCTCGCACCAGTTGGAACCTTTGCCTGGTGAGAGCGGGAGTGATAAGTTGTATGGGTTGATTGCCTGCAGGTGTTGCTTGGCCAGGCCATGGAGTGATTCTATTACTCCACCACTTGTTGTGCTGCTGTGCTTCACACATTGAGTTAACGTGGTGGGCGACAGTTGACTTGCAACAGGGCGGCCGCGCCAGCAGTATAGCGGAGCGTCTGGCCTCCCTTCCAGTCTCCTGATGTGCTGAATCCGGCACTTAGACTTTTCACCCCACTTTGCAGGACTGCGCCCGAGGTGCTGTGGGGCCACAAGTGCGACCAATCTGTGGACATCTACGGATTTGGGGTACTGCTCTGGGAGATATGCACGGGTGAGCACAAGCAAAGGGCTTAGGTGGAAAGATTCGGCCATGTTGTTGGGATGTGCCTGCATCCCGTTGGCAGCGCTGAGCTCACCCGCCTGTTGCCACCCTTGCACAACTTCCTGCCGCCGGATCCCTTTGGTTAACACCCTCGCACATACAACGTCTCGCCACCATTGCCAACAATCTCACCAATGCTGGGTGCAGGGGAGCGCCCCGTTCGAGGCGACCTGCGTTTGCCGCTGGTGCCCCAGGAATGCCCGCAGGTGAGGGCTGGGCTGCTGCTGCTGTGCAGGCAGGGTAGGAGTAGGAGGGAGGGAGAGAGGTGGAATGCCACATTGACGCTCAGTGACACATCAGCTTGCTTGCTGGCGTTGTTATCAGCACGTGCATGAAAGTAGCTATCTGTCACGTTGCGCTAAGCAGCCTTACCTGCATTTTCTTTGACAAGCGGAGGGTTCACTACTCGTAGTGAAGGGCAGAGCGGCAGTAGCAGTAGTCGCACCACCCTGCAGGTCTGGCTTCTATATAACTATCTAGCGGCCCCTCCACCCACTCGTCACACCAGGTCGACCCACTCAAAAGCCCACCCACCCACTGACCTACAAATTTCTTGTCCTCACTGGTGCAGGATGTGTGTGACCTGGTGCTGCTGTGCATGCACCCAGACCCGCAGCAGCGGCCCACCGCGCAGCAGCTGGTGCAGCAGCTGGGCCAGCTGGCAAGGGGCCGGTCAGCAATCAGTCCCGCTGCTGCCTCCCCTGTCTCCACAAAGCAGCAGGCGACACGACAGGGCCGCAACATAGCAGCTGCTGCCGCCGCTGCCGCCTACTTGGCCGCCTCCAGCAAGGCAGCGCTCACGCAGCGTTGCTGTGTCGCCGCTGCTGCCTCCATGCGGGGCGAGTTGCCAGTGCTGGGCCAGGTTGCCCCTGCCGCCGTGCCTGCCGCCGTGCCTGAGGATGAACCCACACGCCGCTGGTCAGCTTAGCCAACACCGCCGCTGGGCAGGAGCTGTTGGCCGTGGCGGCAGGCAGCGCCGCCGTGTGTTGGCGGCAGCAGCACACCGTCTCCTACCCTGATAACGCAAGCCTGCTCGCTCTACTACAACAGCATATGGAACCAACTGCGGCTCTGCGACGTCCAGGAGGCCCCTGCCGCCATGCCGCCAGCACCAGCCCTGTCTCACTCAAGGAACGAATGGCCACTCCATATGTACCGTCCCTTGATATACATTGAAGGCAATTCACCGTCCAGCATTGCCTGGCTAGGATTCTGACTTTTTTTCGTACAGCACACCACATTATTGATGCCCTGTTGTGGTTGCAACAGTAGTGTTTCGCAACCGGCAAGGCTTCCGACTTGCGGGGGAGCCTGCCTACCCTTTGTTTCCCTCACGCAAGCTCTCCAATACTGTTTGCATACTCCCATTGCCAATCTGCTAGCTTGCAGCAGATAACATGCTCATAATAGCCAATACATCACAACGCATGACACGACCTTATGCCTTATGTTCCATGCATACGTACATATCTTGCCGCTCCCATGCGCACGTATTTTTGCTCAGATCAATGCATGCCTCGTGCATGCCTCGTGCGTAACGTGCCAAGCTACCCTCAAGCAATTCTTTCCCTCCCTGCAACACCATACGGTAGCCTGGTGAGCGATTTCTCTCTTACGCTGTTTTCATTTCACTCGCACTGACGCCATGCTTTATCTAGCTTTTCATTCCATGGACCTATTGTGCTTCCTATACAAGAATAATGCCACACATGGCTTAAAACGATACGTTTCTTGCTACTTCCTTCCACATTTTGCTTTTCCAAACCCTCGCCTTGCACGGGTCGTCCTAGCCCATAAACGTCCACGTCCCCAGGCCCCCTTCCCTTCCCCCATGGGCAGCCCCAATTGGGTGCCACACTCCCACACTCCCACCACCATCCCTTTCTCCCTGCACGCTTAGCAGCCCCGTCTTTGGCTTGATTTCGAAATCCACCCCCCCACACACACGCGGGCGCATGCGCGTTGCGCACGTCCCCCTCCGCTTTTCCCCTTAAGGCTTGTCCATTAGCTTGCCCATTAGCAGAGCAGCCCTACCTTTTGCCATTTAATTCTTTTGCCTTTTGGGCGCTCTACAGTGAGCTGGATGGCAGGGCCCTTTGTTTGCCAGTGTTTTGCCTGTCGCAACCGTAAACAAAACCCTAACATTGCCCCACTGTAACCCCAACGTATGACCTGTCAGAGCTTCTTTGATAAAAAAGGCTTCCTCTTATCCTGGCTGACTCCAGAGACACCCCCAACAAACCACCTGTCCAGTTTTTGCTGTTTGGATGGTCCACCCCTGACAATTGCGCGGTCAAGGGTAGATCGTGAAAGGTGCTAGCAGCTGTCGGAGCCCAAAAGGGGTGAGCTGCCAGTGGCGGCGCCCTGACCCGCCTGTCAGCGTCTGTCAGGGGTTCATGTCAGGGCCTGGTCAATTGCGGTGTCAGTCTCAGCGGATCCCCAAAGTCTGAGTGGCACTTTGTTTGCTGAAACCAGCTAATACCAGACTGTCAACCCCAAAAGCAAGAGCATAGTGCTGCCGAGTCCTGCATGATTGCTTGTTGTTGTGTTGATAGTCTGCCCAAACTGCAACGGAACCTGCAAAAACATTGACCCCAATGTACGGTCTGGCTGCCGCATTTCGGCACGGTGCAATGTTTTGATTGATATAATAAGTGCGTTGTACCCTGCACACTGGTCTGGGCAGTTATGTGCATGCTTGCCTGCTGAATGTAGTTGGAGTTGCAGAGGTTTTATAGGTGGTAAATGTTTGTGATTCTGATTGGTAGGCATCCTATAACAGTGTAACACAGAAGAATGGAACCTCAACCCCAATGTTGTGTGAAGGAGTACTTGTGGTGAACGCAGTTTAGCCAAGGAGGCCCCCGATTGGGATAGAGCAAATGACAATAGGTGCAATACGGGGATATACTGATGATCGCCCCGTGGCACGCGCCAAAACAGGTACACCAGCCAACCGGTTGCTGAGGGGAATCGTGACCAGCGGGTCTTCAGTAATGAAAGATTTGTTCAGGCAGGCCTCTGCAGGGCTGCTGACTTGCTAGGGCGCCTCCTGACGCGTGACGGCCTCAGAAGAAGCGGAAGCAGCAGCGGTGGAGGCACACTGTTGTGTAGTGCGGTAGCTGGCAGTCCTTCCAGAGGTTGCGGCAGCGTTAGCCACATCCTCTGTAGCTGCGGGTGCAGAGAAGGTATCAGGAGTGACAGCGGAACTGCCCTGTCGGGCTGTCCGCTGGCTTGCAGTGGCAGAGGAGGCAGCAGCAGGAATGGCCGCCGAGCGCCCCCTTGCCATCTGACTCAGCTGCTGCACCAGCTGCTGCGCGGTGGCGCGGCACTGCGGGTCTGGGTGCATGCACTGCAGCACCAGGTCACACACATCCTGCAACAGGGAAGAAGGGGATATCATTGCAGAAAGATGGGTGGGCGGGCTGTGTGTGGGTGGGGTGGGGGTGTGAAGTAGGTGAGGGTGACGCTAGATTGCACATGTGAGAGCCCAGACATTTGCAGGGTGGTGCGATGATTGCCGCTCCGCCCTGTGACATGATTAGTGCTCCCTCAGCTTACTAGCAAATGGCAGCAGGGCCAGCCGAGCGCATGAACCGACAGCTGCACCAGCGGTGGCATGCTGATGTGTCACTGAGTGCTGATTCAAAGACAAATCAGCATGCACCTCTATGACCTGGCGGCATCCCTCCCACGCCGCACAGCAACGGCAGCCCACCCCTCACCTGCGGGCATTCCTGGGGCACCAGCGGCAGACGGAGGTCGCCTCGGACGGGCCGCTCCCCTGCACCCAGCATCCACAAAGCAGATGGAACCATTCAGAATGTCAGCCCAATGTTATGCCGGGGCCCGCTGGCGCGTTGTGATGTGTTTGTGCAAAGTGAGTTACACAAAATCCGGGAGCAAGACGTGCATGACAATAGCACAGGCGGGCGAGCTCAGTGTTGTGCATGAGAAGCACTCCAACAAAGTGGCCGAGCCCCTCCACCTCAGCGCCCTCACCCGTGCATATCTCCCAGAGCAGCACCCCGAATCCGTAGATGTCCACAGACTGGTTGCACTTGTGGCCCCACAACACCTCGGGCGCAGTCCTGCAAAAATAGGGGAAGTAGAGGACCACATCATGGAATGACAGAAGGCCGGCAGCTCTGCTGTCACTGCTGGCGGCTGCATACCTAATGCAAGCATAAACCATAGCCTACCACTTCTGGTCACTGTCAACGCGTGCAGCACACCAATAAAATTAAATAGAGCATTCTTTGCCTGGCATCTGTCAGCACCCGTAGCCAATCAAGACATATATAGCCCTCCCTTTCTCACCAGGCAAAGGTGCCTACTGGAGCAAGATCTGACAGGAAGGTACCGCGGTTGAGGCACGACAACCCCATATCTGCCAGGTTGGCGGTACCGCTGCCTGTGAGCAGTACATTGCTCGATTTCACATCCATGTGGACCAGGCCCTTGGAATGAAGGTAATTGAGTGCCTGCAACAGTGGCAGGAGGGTGACTCGTATGCTTGAGCGATGAGGGCAATGTTGTGGGGCACAGCTGCCCCGGCTGCAAGCTTTCTTTTAAGGTGCCGCACTTGGCAAAGTAACCACAGCTTGCAGACATATATCAAAGGCAAGTCCACCGCTCGCACCTTGGCAACCTCGAGCGCTACTCGCCGACCCCTCATATACCAACCAAACAGGCGACGCGCGGCACCAGGCCCTGCGGCATGCAATTGCAGCACGCTGTGTAGGTCGCGCCCCTCACAATACTCCATGACCAGAAGTCCCTTCTGGTGATCGGTGATCAGCACGCCAAAGAAAGTCAAAAAATTTGGGTGGCGAAGGAGCTCCATGCGCATGGCCTCCTGCAAGAAAGCACAGCGCAGCACAGCAGGCACAGCGCAGAGAAGCACATCACAAGCCAGAAAGGCATGCAAGAGTAATTATGTACACCTTTGGGGGTGGGAAAGACAGGGCCCCACTTCGGGAAATTGCCTGGTAGCAGGGTGGCAGGAGAGTTGGTGGCACTCGCACCACCGTCACCTGGCACTTCACCACCCCCATCTGGCTAATACACTCTTGGGGACTCGCAGGTTTCACAACACCTTTGCAGTTGTGGTTGATTGGCTACTTTGGTCACGGCAGAGCAGGGACGTCTGGTGCACACAACTGGTTCGATGTGTTGACGTCCAAAGGATCCCGCACCGTAAGGAATGCACGCTGGTCTTCCGGGCTGTGCCCAATGTCGAATTCCTTCACCGCCACCATTTCTCCCCTGAACATGGCTTTGAACACATTTCCACTGCAAACAGCAGCCAGTTGGGAGAGCAGGGCAGGAATAAGGCGCTGCTTCCGAACTATAGCAAGCACTATGGCTGTACTAGCTAAAGATCCAGCAAGCTTGATCTACATACACAATGCAGCACAGCACAGCGCAGCCCAGCACGCATAGCGCAAACAGTGCAACAGATGCGGAAAGAGGCCAGATGCACGGACCATGCGAAATGAAGTTGATTCGCTCCTGTGTGGCCAGCAGAACAGAAAGAGCATGCCCTACTCATACCTCAGTAGAACGGCTGGGGCACCTGGCAACGGCCAGCAACATGGTTATAGAGCAGGTAGTTAAAGCGGCAGAGGCCGAGCACCCACCTTGCACCAGCACCCAGCTTTTGCAGACTGCCATCAGCATTGTGTAGGACTTCCAACTCCTTGGGATTTATCACCCACTTTTGCAGCTCAGCAGGCATATCGCATCCCGACGTGGCAGACATGGCTGCAACAGCTGGCTCTTCCATTTCGCCGCCAAAGCCGCTGCCAGACCTGCTTCAGCTGCGAGGCGGCTGCATGCTGTCCTGCATTGCCCTGTATTGCATAAGCTCAGGCAGAAGATCATCCTCGTTCCCTTCTGCCTCCTGGCTGCTGTGTGGCAAAAGCAGCGTGGTGCTGGTGGCTTTTGAACCTGCCTGATGAAACGCCCGGTGGACAATCCGTGGCACATCATCAGCACCACTGCTGCGGGTACGAACCGGCTGTCTGGTGCTGCCTAATGGGTCAGGCGTAGCAGTGATTTCACAGCTGGAGCTCGGCACCGCAGCAGTTAAGGTTGTTGAGGCGCCAAAGTCCAGAGGAGGCAGGTAGGCCAGGGCTGCAAAAGGGCTGGCTGACACCTGGCCATAAGCAGATGCACCAGATGCGCTACGCAGGATCCAGGGCCCCAGAGGGGCGTCTGTATTCGTAGGCGCGAGGTGGACCCGCTCTGTGACAGGACTGCCTGCCTGCTGCTGCAGCCCGGCGCCCATTGCTGCCTGCTGCATGCCTGCTGCTGCTGCAACCGGATGGGTGGCTGGCTCCTCTTCTGCAGGGGTAGCTGGCTCAATCTGCTGGATTCCAACACAGTGCTGCCTCTCTCCTGATCCAAGAGATCGAGTGGAAGCAATGCCTCCTGGCTGCTGTTGTGCATCCCTATGACATTTTACTTTGTGTACCAGCACAGCTGCCGCACCTGCGGCCACTGCGGCGGCTACGGCAGCCCCACATGCAATCCCGGCAATAGCGCCAGGTGTTGGGCCATGGCTGCTCGCCGCAGCTGATGCCTTATTTCTGACATATGTTACTGATGTGGGGTTGTAAACGGTGTCGCTGGCAGTGACGTTCAGCTTGATGATCCCCACCAGGGACGCTGCCAAAGACGCTCGCAGGCTTGTAAACAATGGCAGTACAGTCTGGCATGGCCTGGCAGTACGCCCCCTGCTCTTGAAGTGAAAGGCGCAACACGCACTCCTCAAGCTCTGGCCTGCACAAACATTACGGGATAGCCAAGGGAGAAGCGGGTGGGTGTGTAATTACTTATAAGGGTTGGAATGGGGCAGTGTGCCAACCCACAGCCACCATGGGGTACAGCAGTCAGTACGTTTGTGCATGTTTCAATAAACCAGTCCCGGTATCAGAATGATAGGGGTTGGTGCAATGGCCAAGGACTGTGCAGTCAATTGCAACTGTGTAGACCAACCCTGTCAGTCACGCAGACCTGCAATCATCGAATGATTGCCAATCCCAACCCGATCCACCCCAATCCACACCCACACCCACACCCACATGCGCACCAGACCTGACAAGGGTGCAGACACCTTCGTTGTACACCATGCACACCCACATCTGTTGGCTGAAAGAAAAAAAGACAGAACGAATGCGCCCTTGGGCGTGGGTGAGCAAGCCAGCAGAGGAACGGCCCTAAGGGGCCGCCTGTTGCTGACTACCATAGCTGTTGGCTGTTATCGATCACTTACTTTAGGGAGTTGGGGCAGATGATTCCAGGTTTGCCAAACAGCCCCGCTCCGAGGTAGCGAGTGTAGCCAGAAAGCTCGGGCCCTGTCACCACCAGGGGCGACCCCCCAATGAAAGAAACGCTGGAGCCTTTAGCAGTCACTGCCGGCGGCCAGCCCAGCTCTGGGTTAGTCTGGAGCAGGGGCAAAGAAATGGGGCAGACACAAAGAGATGCACCGAGACCAGAAAGGAAGGCAAAGTCTGTCTCCAGTCATTGTGGGCCCAGCTTGCAAGAGCATGAACAATCCAACAGAGGCAGTGTTCTGCACTATGGTGCGGCCAGGCATGGAGAATGCAAAACCCTGCCTGCGCCACATAAGGCTGTAGCCTTACAGCAGGCAGGCGAGGGGGCAGGCAGACCAGGTCGGATGAGAGGGTGCTACGGGGTGGCTAACTCGCCATCCCTTGAGAACGCTACAGGGCAGTAATGTCGCAGGTCGGGCATCTGGACTAGGGTCAATAACCGCTGGTCAGCAAACAAATTTGGTGGGTAACATGGAAGGCTTACCAATTCTTGGAACCGAAGTTCACCTGTAGGGCCAAACCGGGAGGCAGAGGGGGAGGCAACCAGGCAAACGCGGGCAAAAAGTAGGGAGGTGAAGTAGTTGTGTGATTGGGGATTTTCCTGGCATGATGGCGGCATCGGCAGCACCCGTGCAAGCCAGCATAAAAAGGTCAGGCAGCAAGGACGTGTCTTGATGACTCACATTGCTGGTGCTGCAGCTTGACTGAGGTGTGCAGGTTGTCAAAGCTGCAGGCACAGGAAAACATAGTGGCACAGAATCAGCATCCAACGCATTTGAGGCAACATATGGCAAAGCAAGTGTGGCGCCGTGCAAGCACCAGACTGCCAAACTGAAGGAGGGAGCTCCTTGTATCAGCATGTGTGCATGAGCTGGTTGCTTTACTGTGCCAGAGCTGGCCATGGCCGTCACACGTAATGGCAGCTGTGTGCTCACCTACATCCTGCCTCTGCTGGGCAGAAGTTCCACACTGCGAAAGTGGGAGACAAGTGCTGGGAACGCGATGATAGTAGAGCCAGCAGGATAGAATGAAGGCGGCAATAACGACGGTTTGTGAACAGGGTTGATCCAAACAGCTGTTGCCTGCTCCAACAGAGACGGCTACCTCTTGATATGTGAACACCCACCGTTGCAGCGGCGCCCCTGGCTTCTGCATGCTCGGCAGCAGGCTTCCTCTGATGCCAGGCCGTCCCGGGTCTCCACCACTGCGCCCTGCATCAGCGCATTACGCGCCACGATGCAGCCCAACCAGTCTGTGCCGTTTGTGGCGCTGCCGGTGCTGCCCGCATTGCTGCTGGTGCTAGCGCCATTCGTTGCAACACCCGGCTGCTCAGGTGGAGTTGAAAGCTGGGAGACCTGGCTGGCAGGAGTGGCCTGCCCTGCATTCTCCTCGGCATGCTCCTCTGGCAGAATCAGTATTGCCTCGCCAGGAAGAAGGTAATTGGATATCTGCAATGCCTCAGCGAGGTAATCAGCAGGCGGGGCTCGGCGTGAGCGGCTGGGAGTGTGCGATTGGATACAGGTGCAGCAAACACGGCAAAGACAAGACTGAAAGGGGGGCAGCTTGCACTGCCCAATCTGAAGCCTAGAAATTTTATGTTGTTCAGGATCTCAGGAGCAATCGGCATTCGCATGCACGCCTGCCTCTTCTGCTGCCAGCATGCATGCAGCACCCAGTTTGACATAAGGTAGGTCAAACTGCTCCCCACAAGGGAGCAGGCACTTGTGGGGAGCAAAAACCCCAGCGCAAGTTGTTATTTGGGTGCGGCTCAGAAGTTGACTTGCCGGAGAGTTGGCGGTGACTTTCTCTAATGCGTACACAGACGGGCCTACAAAACTGTTCTCGTGAGTCAGCTGGCTCTCCTTCAGCACTGACAGCGCCGCAGAGCAGCCATCAGTCCCTGCCGCCATGAGAAACGAGTGGGCACCAGGTGTGCAGCACTCGCCAGCAGGGCAGCATGCTGTGGTAGGGATAAAGCGGACCTGGAGCTACGTCACTGCGTGTATCTGAAATGGCAAATATGTGGGTGCTGCATGACTCACAGTGGGCAGACGCACCATTCGAGTGGAGAACGATGGCGCGGCATCGAGTGATACGGCTGCACTCAGCGGTGGCATCCAACGGATCGCGGAAGGCGCAGGCGCCGGGCAGCACGCTGGCGGTGCAGTCGAAATCGTTGCCCAGCATACCTAATGCTGGCCTAGTGGTCCACCCAGGGACCTGCACCGGTGGCTGGACCGGCAGCGGGAATCCAGAGGTGGCGTTAGCGTTCCCTAAGATTGAATTTTCGGGCTCAACCAGCGGTGCCAGGGAGCAGTTACTGCGAAGCAGCCGGCACTGTTGATGCTCCAATGACTGATCTCTGTGCCTGCAGCCGCCCTGCAGACATCACAAGGGAGCACAGCTGAGCATCCCCTCAAAGCAGGCGCAAGAACTTAGCAGGTGCAGCGGGAAGGCTGTGGCGGCACCACCCCCAAATACTGGCCCCCGTTCCGGCGCCGGAGATACTCTCACCGGTTCACCGCACCAAACGAACCATGAGCAGCCAGGGTGCCCAGCACAGGCCGCAGCACAGTCTTCCGCCCGCGGGACTGGTTGATCATCAAGGCCGTCAAACAGCGAACCTTGAAGCCATGTGCTAGGAGCCAAAACTGCGCTGTCCGTAAAGTAAATCTGCCTGCGGGTCAGCGGCTTCAGCGGCGCTGGCGGCGCACGACTGGGTGAGTCTGCCACAAACGGCAGGAGCAGCAGCAAGAACAACCGCCTGAAATTAGTTCCCAAAAACATCAGGGTAAGCTGCCGATCGGGTTGGCGGGAGAGGCTGTGACGGTCAGGATCATCCATCTGCCGCTAGCTGCCTTGGAGCTGCACGGCAGCTCAGTTGCTGGCAGGATCTGGCACCCCCGCCACGTAGACCCACCCCCCCTAAGGCTCGACTGGTCCCTGGCATACACCAAATCCTTCCGTTCGAAATCTACCTCGACATATAGGACTTGGGCTTGGAAATTAGTCGCTAAGAGGGATCGCAGTGAGCTGTCGCGGGCGCCAAGTCGCACCAAGAAGCAGTTCCTGGGCGCATACAAACGCTAGTTTAACTTTCATTCGCACCAAAAGTAGTAACGTAGGGCGGCGATCGCTGCAGGGCACCGTCCTGCAGGTGGGCATTTGTACCACAGCAGCCGCTGGCGCCAACAGCTGAGGTCACGAAAGTAACCCCTTCTACCTGCAGGGCGCTGTGAATTTTTACATCAGAGTATTTGAGTACACAACCACAATGTCACTGCATCAGCTGGCAACGGCTGCGTCGGCATGCTTGCTGCCATCGCCTTCGCTTGTACTGCACCGCCAAGGCGAGCAATGCCGTTGTGCTGGTGCCAGGTGAAATACGTGTTGCATGGCAGCGCCGGGTTGATTGTTTATAATCTAGCGCAGCTGAGCAGCTGAGTGCCCTGCAGGGAGAACATCTGCGGCTGAATGGCGGTCAGCAACGGTGAGACGTGTCACTGCAGTACTTTGTGACCAGAACATCGAGGCTGGCATAGACAGCAGCATGGAATGGCAGCCTGGCAAAGAGACAGCAGAAAAGGTTTCAAGTGGGAGCATTCGTGTATGACCTTTCGCACCACACGTGCCGTGGGTGGGCAAGGATCACAGCGGCAGATGAACCAGCTGATGACGGCACACCAAGGTGGAAGGTGGACTTTGTACGCGGCCAGCGCATCAGGGGAATCAAACAGAGATCCCTTGATCTGTCACTGATTCCTGGCAGCCAGCTGCATGCACCAACAGCAAGTGGCCAAGGTGTCCTTGTGGTGCTTGGCACACTTAAGGGCAAGATAGGCAAAACTTTGAGGTTGGTACGCATGCATAAAGTTACTGATGGCATACAAATGCAAGATGCACGCACTTTGATCATGCGCACCAGGGATGATGATGCTAAGCTCCATCTGCAACAACCTAACAGTGATGTGTCACTCCTATATGCAGTTAAGTGGTGGGTGGCGCTGCCAGCTGGATGGTGTGGAGGGAACAGTACACATCAACAAAGACTTTTTGCATGCAACGGAGCCGCCAGTAGATAAACAAGCAATGTACCTCAACAGCACACAACTGGCCGTCGTGCCCCTGGCAGAGGTGGATGGTTGGCTGCACGAATATCAGCACAGCAGTCTGTTTGTGCTATTCGTGACTTGGGTATGATGCTTGGGTACAAGCCAATGAGTGCATTACTTTGCAATCGGCTCACAGCTTCCCGCCTGCCACCCACACTTGCCTGCCTGCCTGCAGCATCTCTCTGTTTGAGGGCTGTGGCTTGATTGTCACCCCGGTAAACCCCTCTCCTCCTGCCCCCAGCCCCTCTGCCCCTCTGGACGAGCAGCAGTGAATTGACGACTTCACCACCGCCCTCAATACCACCGCCACCACTGCCGGCGACGACATGGAAGGCTGCTGTACCTCGCTGTCGGCTCTGGGTGCTGACTGCCACGCCTACCTGGCCACCACCATGGTAGCCACACCTGAGTACACCCAGCTGCTGGAAGCATTGTGAGTCGAAAGTGCAGTTGTGGTGTAGTGAAGTGCAGTGCATGCGGCGCAAATTACAGCAATGTGTGTGCATCTGCCTGCGGCAGCAGCCCCCACCTTGCCAATGCATACCCGCTGCCTTCGTTATACAAAGCCTCTGACCCTGCTTCTGCCACCCTCCTTCCCGTCTGCCTGCAGCGTTGGCACCCTGGACAGCTGCGGCATCCCCCTGCCCGGCAACGGCACCGCCACCCCGGCGCCCCCTAGCAGCTCCAGCCCCGCCCCCATCCCCGGTGGCAGCTGCATCCCCAGCTTCCAGGCCGCCCTTTCTTCCTCCTGCGGCGGCACCGACCTGGCCCCCTGCTGCGCCGCCCTGTGCAACGTGGGCGACAGCTGCCTGGAGGAAGTGGCCAACTCTATAACTGATGAGCAAACCTGGGTGGCATTGTGAGTAGTGGCTGCAGTGGCACGGCTGGGGCACAGTGGCTTGTGGTTGCTTGGTGATTGTTGTAGGGCGGACACTCATGCCCTGCATTTGTTGGGTATCTTTGACAGCCGCTCACATCAGTCTCTCACCGCGCCTGCACACCTTCAATCTCACCCCACCTGCCTGCTCCTCCCCTCCTTTCTTGCCGCAGTGTCACTCTGATGGAGGGCTGCGGTTACTCAGTCGACACCCGCTCCCAGCTGGCCCACCGCTCCCCCAACCCCGCTGATGCCGATGCCGATGCCGATGCCGCGCTGCAGGGAGCCACTTCCCTGCGCTCAGCTGCAACCTCACTGGCCCAGCCCCAGCCCTGCCAGCTGTGCGGCCAGCAGGCGCAGCTGCAGCATGCGGCCCCCGCCCGTGTGGCGCGCCGCTCGGCCCTGGTCACCAGCCCGCAGTTCCGCAGCGTGAAGCCGGCACTGCCCAAGCAACTGGCGGGGCGCTTGTGAGCAAGTAAAACAGCAGCGCCCCACCAGTGGGCACCCTGGCTGTAACACGCCGGGGCCAGCCCGCATTCCTTACCATACTTAGCGCAACATGCCCGCCTTCTTCCCACTTGATTTCTAATGTAGCACATGCAAGCCCTTGCTTGCTCCTCCTGCCCGCGATGTGTCGATTGCTAATGATTTCCACCATTGATTCTCTTATTTTGGTTCCCTCTGATTTTGCTGTCCTCTCATACATTCAGCCACGCTCACCCTTGTCCTTTCTTTCTCTCCGTTCACCCATTAACAGTGCCCCAAGTTCTGACATGGGCCAGGTCAGTCTCTGACCATCCACTGTTGATTGTAATGAGAGTTATGTGTAACTGCTACAGCACACCTACTAATGGCGTTGTGAAACAGTCTCTCAACCAGAGGGCGTCACATGGGCGGGCCGGGCAAAAGCAGAGTGGGCACAAACATGCACCGCAGGGGGCAATGTGGAGCATGTGCAATGAAAGCGCTGGCAAATGATCAACTGCTATGAAATGAGTTTCGCAGTGCAAGGAGGGGTTGGTTTTGTGCAAAGCTCCAAAAGTGCCAGCTCCAAGTATATTAGCAATGTGCCAAGGAGGGCGGGCAGACTTGGTGCACCTCGCTCATAATATAATAGCAAGGGAAACAATCTAGCGGCAGCTGCCAATGTGGTTGCTGGCTACAGCCAATAGGGAGCGCACAGCAGCCAGTGGGGCTGGCGAGGTGAGCTGCCATGCAGAGGCGATGCTTGGCGCTTGATGGTTGGAGCGGCGCAGCGCCTAACTCACTCCCTCACCCACTCAAGCATAAACCTTTGTGGCGGTACGCTTCCGCACCAGGAACTCCAGCTGCTGGGTGGAAAGCGTGGCGGCCTCCTGCTGGCTGATGACGCCCTGAGACAAATACTGCTGGAAAGAACCGCCGCTGCTGCCGCCGCCATTGCTGTACCCGGCACCGCGGTTGCCGCCCGCCGCCGTCCGGGGCGCTGGACTCACGGAGCGCTTGCGTGCCAGGAAGGCCAGTTGCTCAGCTGAGAAGGTGGTTGCCTCCTGAGGGGTGACCAGGCCAGCTGAAACGTACTCCTGCACGCTGCCGTTGCCGTTGCCGCTGCTGCTGCCGTTGCCGTTGCTGAGGGAGGCGGCGGCGCTGGCGGCGGAGCTGGAAGATGGAGAGGCACCTCCAGACTGCCAAAAAGAGGGGGAAAGGAGGTGCAAATGTATCGTTAATTGCAGTTGAAACATGCAGGGCAACTGGTTGATTTGCCGGAAGGTGAGGAGAAATGGAACGAACCGTTGATGTTGCCTACCTTTGCGGCTGCTAGGATGCGGTCGTCAGCAGAGAAATCAACGTCCTTGTCCAGACGGCCAGAGGCGATGTAGTCACGCACCAGCTGCAATACAATGATGAGGTGGGGGTCAATGTGGGAAAACATGGTACAAAACAGCAACGCGCCTCAGGCATAGCAGAGAAACCAGGAGGCTGGAGTAGGGGGAGTGAGCAGACATAGGGTGATGAATGGAAGGAAAACAAAACCCAGGCAGTCGCGGGTGTACAGCGAGCCCCAGGGCGTGCAAATCGATGATGCAGGTCCCTGAAGCGAAGGCAGCAACCAGCGGCAGGTGCCCCGTACTAGCGGTATAGCCGCCGGGAAGGCTACGGTACCATACTGATGCATTGCTGCAGTGCAGTACTACAGCGGTACCTGATCCACATCCTCCATGAAGTTGTGCTGCGGCTGCCAGCCCAGCACGCGCTTGGCCTTGTCGGCAGAGGCGAAGAAGTGAACGGCCCTGCGGTGCGGTGTCGTACAATTGGTGAAATTCGGCACAGTGGGCAAAGCGGAGCATCCGCCATTGCGGGCAGCGACGCAATGTCACCAATCTTGCGGCCCGTCTTTGCCTGCCTGCCTGTCTGCCTCTTTGTTCTGTCTGTCTGTTGTGTCCTCGCTGCAGACCCCGCCGCTCAGTCCACCCAAATATGAAACCAGCTAACAATCTTCAAGGTCCCCCCCCCCACAC